>JAOWAW010062341.1:0-16776 GCA_028565695.1 Nicola tetela | reverse complement strand
ACCATAGTGTACAGTTATAATGTACATATGTATATTGAAACCATGTCTAGATGATTTCCATGCATTTCTATGCATAAGACTAACCAAAAGCATAATATTGTATGCTGGTTGCCATGGCAACCGCTGGTATTCACAAAACCGGCTCTATCTCCTAAATGGATAACATTGGTAACATCTAGTTTCAGGCATGTTTCTCTTATGGGTGCCTATCAGAATCCGTAAAAAAATCTTTCCTGGACAGGGTGTCATATCACCCCCCAGAAGTTGACCCTTGGCTCTATGACTATGGGTGCTGATGCTGCATCTGCTGAAGAAGTGGCGCTGAGAAATGTGCGATATTCAAGTTGGAGATGTTGTGATCGTAGTATTGACTGACGCACCCAAGGGGTCAGTGGCTGCTTGCCCGAGTGGTGTAAGTTTTTCCAGGTCGTGACAACCATGTGCATGTTGCAAAGCTGCGTTTGGCCAATGGCAAAGTGGGTGTGTGCCCAATCTCTAAGCTGTGTATGCTTGTTGAACAGTGAATTTATCCGTGATTGATGTGCCTATGACCCATCAAGGTGGGGAGAAATGGACAGAAGGATTATGTGAAACTCTGTGTCTATATGGATTCACGCTTTTCATGCATAATTCATGCATTCACGCATGACTGAGCCACCTTAAAAATATTTGCACTTGTTGTCTGTACTCGACGTGGGTTTTTTTTGTTTTTGCTTCTCGGCCTTTTGACTTGCTTGACCTGCCGTTGTTTTGGTTTCATTCTTTGGCTGGTTTGATTTTTTGTTCACTTCTGTGGTGATGGAATTTTAGAAATTTAATGTTCATCTCATGAACAGTAAGCAATCTCATTAGAACATAATCCTCATCAGTAAGCAATCTCATTAGAACATAACCCTGATTGGTAAGCAATCTCATTAGAACACAACCCTCATTAGTAAGCAATCTCATTAGAACCGTCATTAGTAAGTAATCTCATTAGAACATAACCCTCATTAGTAAGTAATCTCATTAGAACATAACCCTCATTAGTAAGTAATCTCATTAGAACACAACCCTCATTAGTAAATAGTCTCATTAGAACATAACCCTCATTAGTAAGCAATCTCATTAGAACACAACCCTCATTAGTAAGTAATCTCATTAGAACATAACCCTCATCAGTAAGCAATCTCATTAGAACATAACCCTCATTAGTAAGCAATCTCATTAGAACATAACCCTTATTAGTAAGTATTTTTCCTGTTTCTGAAGAATTAAGTACTAATGAAGGGTGACATGTAATACACTCAATATGGTATACTTGCCATAGTATACTTACCCTTGGGTTTCTTCACTGCTACATGTAGTATTCTAGCCTCTCCATTCACCCATCGTGTGAGACGACCAGCATAAACTTCACCAGATCCTCCTTCCTTCAGTTTGCCAACCATTTCTAGATCATCACGTTTGATGTCTAAATATGGATCTTTTCCACTTTCTGATTCATCTTGACTGTTGCTCTGTTTTGGGAAGTGATTTAGGAAGAGTCTCTTCCTGCTTTTCCTCATGACAAACATCTTTAGTAAAATCAATCCCACCACAACGATGATAAGCAGAGCAAGGACACACAGAGCTGCTATTGCACCAGCTGACAAGCCAGAACTGCTCTGGTTAGCGTCCACAGGAGGCCCGGTTGTTTCTGAACAGAAAATATATGGGTTGTGACGTCAGTAGTCATTCTAGACTTGTGGTGTCATTATACATGTAGTCACACATGAGTCATGATCTTAACATAGTCACACATGAGTTGGGATGTCATCATAGTCACACACAAGTCATGATGTCATCATAGTCACACATAAGTATGATGTCATCATAGTCACACATAAGTATGATGTCATCATAGTCACACATGAGTCGTGATGTCATCATAGTCACACATAAATATGATGTCATCATAGTCACACATTAGTTATGATGTCATCATAGTCACACATGAGTTGTGATGTCATCAGTCACACACGAACTGTGACGTCATCATAATCACAATTGAGTTGTGATGTCATCATCGTCACATGGTGGGCACCGGGCTCTGCCCGTCACCTCACTTGCATCATGACAGGGTTATAAGACTGCATCATATGGTGCTAATGAGCAGGTGGAGCCTGATGCCTATACCTTATGTATGAGGGAAACAGGCCTGATCTTCACACCTTTGGCCTGTTGCTACGGTGTTTGAAATGGCACCAAATGTAGATGTGGACACCTCCTTGAAAAAGTGTGTGAAACAAGCTACAAACTTTCGATTGACACCAAAAGCGTGGGTGTGTCTTGTCCAAGTGTTGTCTTCATAGTCTGCTGGATTTCATCGATTTTGCACAGCTCTTGCCGGAGTGCTTTTGAGGAAATCTCATTTTTGCTTGTGAAAGTATTTCAATGAAAGTAAACAAACAAAACCTCCCAGTTTCGAAACTTTCAGGGACAAGCACCCGTTTACAGCTGAGTCATTGCAAAAAAAAGTTCTTAAATGTCAAACTTTGAATTTTCATCCTTGGTCTGTGCAGGTGTGGGCTGCATCATGTGATTGTGATGGGAAAGTGAAGTGTAACCATCGGTTCCCGGTGGATGTGCTACAAGTGGCCAAGGGAACTTGAAGAGAATACGGAGAGCAAACACAGAGAGACCTTGATGAACACGGAGAGCAAACATAGAGAGACCTTGATGAACATGGAGAGCAAACATAGAGAGACCTTGATGAACACGGAGAGCAAACACAGAGAGACCTTGATGAACACGGAGAGCAAACACAGAGAGACCTTGATGAACACGGAGAGCAAACACAGAGAGACCTGGATGCTGCCATGGTAAATACACTGAAACTCTACGAGAAAAACATCCTCTCTCACTGTTTGGCTTCGATACTACTGTATTTTATAGGCAGAGCATGTTGATCTTCAGTGGGAGATTACCAAGGCAACACCTGTGAACAAGCCATTACAGGTAAGAAAAGACAAACAGAATGTTTTCATACTTACAACAAAATTGCAGTATTCAAGTTGAATTTACTTCCTGCCCTCATTTGCAGGCTCAATTGAGAGAAATTTAGAAAGATAGTGATCTCTTTCGTTGGCAGCACATGATTATCCACAACTGACAACAGTATTGTCAGAAACGGGTAAGTATTTTTTAGTGAAGCAGATATACAGATAGCAATTCCAAGCACTTTCTCTGGGATCAGTGACAGTCTTTTCAACGTGTATCAGAAGCCAATAAGTAGCAAGCAATAATGAAATTATTAGTCTGGTTGTGGCTTTATTCTGCTGTTAGGGCTAGGGTTAGGGTTAGGGGCTTGGTTAGCATGTGGTAATTTTACCCACATCTCATGCAAGCAAAGTTCAGAAGAATCCAACAAAACTTGCAGATGGCAACAGTGAGAAGTCTTCGTCAGCCAGAGCCACTGCTGATATTCGCTGGTGGAAATCTGTTAGGGCTGCAGCAGTGGACAACGGTGCCAGTGATGAAAACATGGAGCCAGTGGTGCTTGGTTTGTGGCTTGCCTTTATCCATTTAGCCAGCAATAAGCAACATGTGCAGCTCCTGAAGCCATCACAGAAGGCAATGACTTCAATTTCTCAAGTCATGCAGGGTCACAACACTGCATTTCAAAAATCACAAATTAATGCTGCTTGAAGTGTTTCTGCACTGCAACACCATTATAAGCAAAGCAAGTATCACTCCATTTGTCAAGCAACAAGTCATCATTTTGGCCATAAAAAGGGCCAGAGGAAACAAGTTGAAGTGCTTCCATGCCTCACTGTTGACAGCATCCTCTCATATGGCAAACTGCAGAAACATATCCAAACAGTGGATATTGGTGAACTTCTCCAACTGCCTGTTGTCCACGGAGAATCTCCAGTTAGCAGCATCCACCATTGACTAAAGGGTTTATTGATGATGATGGTGCAGCGAGTACTCTCAATGCCCTCTTTCAGAAAAAGTTTCTCATGGCTTGGAAAAGAAGAGGAGCACTTCCAATACGCTCTGGGTGGTGAGAGAGCTCTATTAAATAAGGCATCTGGCCTCACTATGATCATGGTGAGTTTTGCAAACTCTGGATCACGTATTGGCAGTCCCTTGGAGAATTTCATCCTAGCAGCCGGCTCAGCCGGAGAGCTCCATCCAGTGTGGGAGGAAGTCGTGAGGCAGGCTGTCACAGACGGTGAAGCACCTGCTGGCCAGAAATTCACCATTTGTGGCGTGGAGTGCTCTTTTGCACATCGCCTGGTGCCAGCAGACATGAAATGGGTAGTGCATTTCTTGAAAGAGCTGCCAAACAGCACTACCTGTTTTTCATCATCTGCAAATATCTCATCTCTCAATATGCAGAGGCCAGGCCTGACGTACGCATGCAATGGCTCGGGGGACTTTTGACCATGGTCATGGGAAGGAGCAAATGGAAGTCCTCTGCCAGGTGGAGATGTTCAAGCTGGAGGGGATGCATTTGTCTCCACCTCGCCTTCACAGCACAGTCTTGAACTTTCAGGTCAAGATGGAAAAAGTTGCCAAGTAAGACAGCCAGCCCTGGGTTGATTCATCCAATCCGCAACTGTGGACCCATTGCATGTCACAAACAATGTGTGGGAGGTGATATTTTTCAATTTCGTTCAGTAGGCTCTCATTCCCTCAAGCCTCCCACCAATTGTTGTGATGTCTTGGATTCCAGCTGAGTCTGCGATACTGAAGCTGTTCACCACACTGAAGGTTACACTGCACCTCCACTGTTTCCACTGCAAGCTGAAGAAGTAGGTGGGAGAAAATCTGGGAAAAGACCCAAAAGTTGTATCTGCTAGTTTTGAACTGGATCATTATTCACTCTAGCTATCAGAACATCAACCTCCATTTATTGCACACTAATATCTATGCTCTGATTCTGCACATAAAGGAAGACCGCACTTGTTTTTTTTCCACAATGTCTGACTGAACCTGCAGATGGACACAGCAAAAAACCCCATAGCGTTTAAATAACAGAACAGAGAGGGACAAGGGATGATGCTGCAAATTACCCAGTCACAATGATTGATACTGAATTTAAGCAGGTTCTTTTTACCTTCAATGAAATGGTTTTAACAGTTGTTGCAGGAGAGGGCTTCATTGATGGAGCAGAATTTATCACTGGGAGGTATAGGGTGCAAATGAGAAAATCAAAATTTAATACACAGATTTAAAACCAACAGATGCCAGACTGAAGCTGATGCATGTATGAAAATGAAACAGTTGCCACCTCATAGTTATGGCTGTAAACAAAAGTGAGCTTGCTAGCAGTAGAAAAGTGCATGACAGAAAAAGAGCCAGCCATTTGGTGAAGATCTACGAAAGGCAGAGTTTGCATGGCGTGAATAATTAGTAAAGCAGGCAGCAAAAAAATTCGGCAGGCAATAGCAAAGGAAGGAACTATTACAGTGCATAAAGAGCGGGTCTGTGAAACAGTCCAGCCAGCGGCAGCAAACTCTTCCAACATTGCACCCCACACCTCATGTTAAACCAAGTGATTGAAATGGTTTGAAGCCATGGATTGTCGATTTCCTCCTCAACCTTGTGCACACCAGATCCACCCATCTACCCAGTTCTCCATCCACCACTGGCGACAAGGTGATCAAGTGTCCTCTGTGAACTTGCTGTGCCCTTTCCCATGGTTCCAATTGGCTGTTCCTGGTTATAAGACAGTGGGAAAATGAGAAAACAGCATCTCTAAATCATCTGTTAATACAAACCTTCATGGGCAGGACTGGGAGACTAACTTTTGCTCACCCTGTAGGTGTGAAGAAGATCACCAACTGTTTCTTCCAGCTTTCCCAAGTCGCCGATGTTTCCCAAGTAGTCACCATTTCTTGCCCTGACAGCATCTCGGAAAGCACCTCCAAAATCTTGCAAACGCATGAAAAGAAGCTGAAACTAAGCACTGAGAATCTCTTTGAAAGAGAGCATTCTGAGCCGTCCTCAAGAACTGATGAATAAGAGATCGACCAATTGAAATGAGTCCAGCGAAATTCAAAATTTGAAACTGTTGACCTATATATAGACCATGTGAACCAGCCATGGGATCGAAACCGATAGATTCAATCCCCCATTTTCTCTGGTGGTCTGGCCACAGTGAACAATATCGGCACTCTTTGCGCCCACTGTGTCACACAGAAATTGTGACGCCATCATGGTCACACATGAGTTGTGATGTCATTATGGTCACACATGAGTTGTGATGTCATCATGGTCACAGATGAGTTGTGATGTCATCATAGTCACACACGAGTTGTGATGTCATCCTAGTCACAGATGAGTTGTGATGTCATCATAGTCACACATGAGATGTGATGTCATCATAGTCACACAAGAGATGTCATGTTATACTAGTCCTACATGAACTATGATACTGTAGCCCGTGAAATTTTAACAATTGTTTAATTTTAACTGTTTTAACGATTAGTGAACTTGTTAACATTTAATATTACAGCTTGATTGCTTACCAGCTTTAGAGTATCACTGGAAACGTACATGAGTTATGGCCTGTGTTTTAATGTTAATGAAGACACAACGTTAAGAAGTGTTTTCTCTGGGTATATTTAGATGTGAGCATGGCCTCAGACTACTGGTGTTTTCTCTGGGTATATTTAGATGTGGGCATGGCTTCAGACTACTGGTGTTTTCTTTGGGTATATTTAGATGTGAGCATGGCCTCAGACTACTGGTGTTTTCTTTGGGTATATTTAGATGTGAGCATGGCTTCAGACTACTGGTGTTTTCTCTGGGTATATTAAGATGTGAGCATGGCTTCAGACTACTGGTGTTTTCTCTGGGTATATTTAGATGTGAGCATGGCTTCAGACTACTGGTGTTTTCTCTGGGTATATTTAGATGTGAGCATGGTCTCAGACTACTGGGCACTGTCTTTGAGTTCATGACGTATCCAAGGCTTACCTAAGTTGGGTCTGGCAGAAGACTGGACAGGCTGACATGTTGCGTTGAGCCTTGACACATTAAACTTCACACTTTGCCCGAGGCGGATTTGAGTAGACCCTCGCCTTTGCAGAACAAGTGCGTCCAGCTTAAAGAGCAAATGAAGAACAAAAAGTGTTGTTTTCTGTCACAATTTTCAACAACACACAGAATTGTAGGGGTAGTTGGGGTTTGCTTGATCGAGCCCATTCCCTCTATTTCATCTCGCTCAGCACCTAGGCCTATAGAAACACACAGATGCTCTTTTGGCAGCCACTAAGAAGGAACATCTGGAGGCCAAAGGAATTTCACAGACATCATTCTTAGGCAGGGTGGGAGTGGAGTAATTGCAGCAGCAGATTGCATGTCAGAATACCTATTATATACATGCATCACTATGGCATATCTTCCTGCTCTGGTCAGCTTAGGAGTGACTAGGGCCCCAAAAATCAATCTCAGCCCTCCAAAGTGCCAGAGACATAATACTCCTCACAGGTATGAAGGGTAATGGATTACAACTTTCCACGTCAGCAGCTTGCTCCAAAAGTGCATTGGCTTTGAGAAAAATCAACAAATAGGGTGGGAAAACATTGCTCAAAATGGCAAGTTACCAACAAGACGAAGAGTCACACAACTACCAGTGTAAATTTACTGACAAGATGAGGGGTCAACACCCAGTGTAAATTTACTGTCAAGACAACGGGTCAACATCCAGTGTAAATTTACTGACAATACAAGGGGTCAACATCCAGTGTAAATTTACCGACAAGACAAGGGGTCAACTACCAGTGTAAATTTTGGCCATCAAAATTTTCGGTAAAGTAAGAAAACATGAATATTGGATTTCGGAAAATGCAAATCAAATTGAGACATCCGGGTGTGAGTACATGAAGTTTGATTACTGATATCCCTCAGAGTGCAAACTGCAGGATGAAACTTTGAACATGTGAATGCCCAGAACAAACGTGCGAAGCTAAAACGCGTGAGCGATTGGGCAAAATGCTCGCTCCACTCTCTGAGCTGATCCTACATCAATAAAATAATAATGCTCCAAGTTACATCCTGGTCTTCATTGGCTGCAATCCATCAACTTTGCCATCACTGGCCCAGGGATTATTGTCCTCTTAGAAACAGCTGTACCCTATACTAGCACCAAATATTCACTTGCAACGTGAAATTAAAAATAGCTTGGCAAGGGTGGCCAGCTCAACATCTTTCACTGCCGACAGCTGAATAATAATAATAATAATAATAATAATAATAATAATAATTAATGATATCTATCCAATGAGGCACGAGTGTGCAAGCACGGCAGCCTACTCGTCTTGTGCCAGTTAGGGAGAAGAGAGAGAATGCCATGTGTGAACGTCATACACATGCAAGTCTCGGCTTCTTCGACAGTGCTGGCAATATCCTGGCTTTCGAGAAGAGCCCATCCATCGATAGAGCAGACTCTTTCATGTTCGTGTTTGTGCTAAATACGAAGTAACTTGGAGCATTGTTGCTTTATTCACGTAGACCATGGTAGATGAAGGAGAGAGCTCAGAGAGTGGGGTTAGCTAGCAGTCTTACAGTGTGCTCAGAGAGTGGGGTTAGCAGTCTTACAGTGTGCTCGACTGCTCGTGTGTATCATGTGGGCCAGCTCATCAGTCTTGCAATTGTTTCAAAGTTTCATCATGCATTTCGCAGCCTATTGATAGTCAACAACCAGAACAATTTTAAAGAAGCTAAAATAGTATACAAACTGGCTACCAGCTGAAAGAATTAACACAGGAGACTCCTAAGAGCTTGACACACTCAGGAATTACCATGCTTCTCCCTCACACATCGCATTCATAGTTAGATACTGAAGCTGTGCTGAGTGAGTACACATTGTCCTAAAGCATTGTTGAAATTCACGGCAATGTGTTTTCACAGGCTTTCTTTCACCTGGCTACGTTATCCACACATATGAGCGAATCTTCCCATCTTTTACAATAAACTGCTCCTTCCCTTCCATTCACAGTAAAGTGTTTTGCGTTTAGCTGTTGTTGTTTCCTGCAAACAATCCCGAGTATCACGAAAAAGCACCTAGCACTGCATTGGCTTCAACTGGACTAGAAGGGTTTCCAGTGATTGCAATCTATGGCAATGACAAGAATGCAGGAAAAATCTTCCTGATGCTAAACCTATATGACAATAGAGGACGACGTTCTTGAAAAGAAGCTGGGCAAACACTGAAAAATCCCAAGTGAAGTCTAGCAGGAATGAAGTGCAGCTTTGCTCGGAGTGGCACACACGCACACAGCCCTCTATACAATCATACCTGAAGGCGGCACGCACCATGTATCCTCGACCATGGCTGTGGCCTGAAGGTATGATTTGAGTTCATATGGGCTTTGTTTCACTTCAAACAAAAACACTGTAGCAACATGTTGCAAGAAAGACTTGATCCACCCATTAAGATTGCAGAGTCTCTGTTTCACTTGTTTCAAAAACACAGCCGCAAGAAACATTACTATTAGTGCTTTCATGTCTGGTCATGTGGGTGTTTATTGCGTGTGTTTATTGGAAGTGTTTGCGGGAGTTGCTTGCTTGCTGCTATGCATTTACAACAACAAAAATTGTTGCCAGGTGTTCATAGGAAGTGTTTACAGGAGTTGCAATAGACTGCAGTGCAGATGCAGGCATGACTGTGGAATCATGTGAAACATATGAATGCAAATTTCCTATAGAGACAACATGGCACCTGTATGAACGATTATAATCGTGACTTCCACTAGGCTGTGTGCACTGCAGCTGATGGCATGGCATGATGTCGACAGTGATCGCACAGCTGCAGTATCACAGCTTGCTGATCATGTCAAGTCAGGCATACCTAATACTGGCAATGACTGCACACAGCTGCAGCATGCTGACTTATGATCATGCTGGTACTCCAGCATCTACAAGTACTCTCATATAGAGTTGATACTCTATTATCTACAAGTACTCTCATATAGAGTTGTTACTCTAGCATCTACAAATACTCTCATATAGAGTCGATGCTCTAGTATCTGGAATGATATGCTAGATCAACACTATACATACCTCACTATAATACAATACTTCCTGTGTTAGGTCAACACTACATATCTCGCTATAATACAATACTTCCTGTGTTAGGTTAACACTATACATACCTCACTATAATACAATACTTCCTGTGTTAGGTCAACACCATGCATACCTCACTATAATACAATACGCCTTGTGTTAGGTCAACACTATACATATCTCACTATAATACAATACTTCCTGTGTTAGGTCAACACTATACAAACCTCACTATAACACAATACTTCCTGTGTTAGGTTAACACTATACATACCTCACTATGATACAATACTTCCTGTGTTAGGTCAACACTATACATACCTCACTATGATACAATACTTCCTGTGATAGCTTAACACTAACACACCTCACTATAATACAATACTTCCTGTGTTAGGTTAACACTACACATACCTCACTATAATACAATATTTCCTGTGTTAGGTTAATACAATACATACCTCACTATAATACAATACTTCCTGTGTTAGGTCAACACTGCATACCTCACTATAATACAATACTTCCTGTGTTAGGTTAACACTATACATACCTTATTATAATACAATACTTCCTGCGTTATGTAGGTGAAATGCATTTTGCCACATACCTTGGCATATAGGTTTGGGAAATTTTTTTGTGAACGTAGGATCCCATTTTTGAAGGTCATGCCAACTTTTCCATTCGGCTCCACCTACAACAGAAATGTCAAAATTACTCACAGTCCTAGTAAACAAACACAGGTCAGCCATTACAACTCTTACCAATGATCACAGCAAATGTAACACACCTTTGGGCATTTTTCCTCTGTATTACATACTGCACTACAGGCAAAGATAACTCTGTTTTACATAGCCACTGGTGAATAAAAGCTGATATAGCTACCGGTGAGTGAAGCTCTCTTACATAGCTACCAGTGAATGCAGCTCTGTCTTTTGTTATTGTAATACTCTTTATTGAGAAAGAGTTGTCCCAGGCACCCACCTCAGATATGTCTACCCATGCGGTTGAAACTAAACAGACATACAAGGTTCTGTAGAGCTGTGGGATGTACATTTTATGCTGAGCAACATATAAGTCTAGGTGCGTGGATGCACAGACCACCCTCTATCAGTCAGGTCTGTGTTACATGTTATAAAAGGAGAGAAGACAAAAGTACAGAGAGGGAGATGGCCTACTGTATGCATGAAAAGAAAAAGGTGACTCCCCCCAATGGGTCTTGTCACATGAAACCAAAATTAACAGGATGAATTGAGAATGGAGAGTAGGGGTGGTGTGGCCCAAGACAGTTCAGTGCAGGAACAAAAGATAGCGTAAGAGCATAGTGTAGCGAGTCGTGATAGGTCAGAGAGAAGTTGTTGAGGAGAGATTGTTGATTTAGGGGTAAGATAGATGTTAGGATATGTGAGAGTATTGGACTAACTTAACTGGAAAGAATAGTCTAGATGAGAGCGACATAATCAAGGTCTTGTCAACCTTCAGTTCAAATTCGTTCAATTCTGACATCTTCACAGATAGTTTCTCCAGTGTGGGGATTGGTAGCGGCAAGAAGTTGCACAATGTGATGAATCTGTTCGATCTTGATCTCACTATCAATGTTGTCCTTGGCAGGGTTGTTAGTAGGGTGGCAAGAAAAGCAGTCAACAGCCTTATGATCAGCGCTGGGTCTCCAAACAGCTGTGATTCTCTAAGCGGCAAGTTTTTCTTTCATCCAGATGATCCTTGGAGATGTCAACTCATCCAATTTCTTGGAGCCGATGATGGGGATGAGACGCTGATGATCAACGATAAGTTCAAAGTCTGCGGCAGCTAAACAGAGATGAGCTTTCCACACTGCCCAGACGACAGCCAGGAGCTTGATTTCTGTTGCTGAATATTGCACCTCTGTTGGGCTGACATGACGAGAACTGCACTGGATTTATCACCACTCTCCAGATTTCTCCTGCTGCCACAGGGCCATTCCAAGTCCTTTTGACTGTGCTGCATTGGTCTCCAACCGCAGAGCACTTTTCCTGTTGAAGTGGGCTAAAACACGTGGACTTAAAAGCTCTCGAATGCACATTGGTGAGGCTCCTCCCACATGAAAACAACATTTGGTGACAGCAAAGGACAAAGTGGAGCTAGCAACTCTGTCAGATGAGGCAAGAAAGATTCAAATTGTTGCACCAAGCCACAAAATGATTGGACATCTGTCTTGCTAACCAGGACTGGAAAATCAGCCAAAGCTTGAATGAGACGATCGCTGATGCGGTACCTGTGACCGTTGATGGTGAGACCGCACTGGTTGACTTCAGGGAGAGCAAAAACAAATTTCTTGCGATGAAGAGTGATGCCATTTTCAGCACATCAGTGGAGAACTTCTCGAACGCAATTGACGTGAGTTGGCAGGCCTTCATCGTAGATCAGAATGTCCTTGACGACTTTCACTACATTCTCCATGTCAGTGATCGCTTTGTCAGTGTGGCGGTTGTGCTTGTTCCCTGCTGATATCAACCCCATGACATTTCTCTTGAACTGGAATGTATCCCATGGCATCATAAACGTAGTAAGTTTTGAACTCTCATCATTCAGAGGGATGCCAATACCCATGTCAAGAGTCGAGTGTTGTGAAGAATTTCATGCCCTGTGGTATGCTGGAGACGACTTCACGTGGTACTCGCATGGGATAAGCAGGTAGTTTAACAAATTTGTTTAGACCTGTGAGATCAACTGTTATGCACAGTTCATTGCTGTCTTTCTTCGGAACAACAACCATTGGGTGACACCATGAATATGGCTTACCTGCAGGGACTTTCTCGATGACTCCTTTACTTTCCATTGTCTGAAGTTGTTTGAAGACAGTGTCTTTCCAACGGAAAGGTATTGAACACGCTTCAAAGTGTCCACAAGGGACAGCATCATCAGACAACTCAATTTGCACTGACAGTCCACACGTAGCTTTAAAAGGTTGGTCAGAAAAAGCAGCAGCGTGCTCCTCGAGAATCGCACTTTTCACCAACTTGAGATTCTGCAGAGTTGGAGATGGGATGAAGACACGTGATGTGGTAGGCTGACCAACAGAAAGAGTGTTCACACTTGCATCGACATGAAAGTGTGGTGAATTGTCCTCAAGGAGTCTGAGGTTGACACAGGACCAACGGCATAGCAGTGACACTTTTGACTTATTGAATACGTGCACGACTGTGCTACAAGACCAGGAACCAAGTGTCAAACGGGCATGAAAAACGTCAACTGGGTCTAACCATTCACCATTAGCAGCTGGAACAGTTTCTTTTTCTGGCAGAACTACTCTTGGCTTGTCGACAAGACAAGTGAAGTCCTGTTTCGACATGGCATCTACTTTAGCTCCGCTGTCAGGAAGCCATCACACCTCTGTGCCTGTCGTGTCACCGTGGCTGACCGTGATTGTAACCAAATATGCCATATATTCTGTGCTTGCTTGGTTCACTCGCACAAAACCAATGCTTTTTGATGTTGGGTCTTTACTCTCGTTCTTCTCAGAGATTGATGCTGCTTTTTGTTGGCACACTGCAGCAAAATAGCCAATTTTCTTACAGTAATTGCAAGTTTTGTCTTGAGTGCTGCATTGCTCCCTTGGATGGTTAGCAGCTCTGAAATTTGGGCAAGTTTGGCGGCCCAAGTTCTGAGTCAGCGTGCCTCTCTTGCAATATGACTTCGAAATTGCGAATGTTGAATACGACTCTGCCTCAGGCTTGTTGGCCAGGCATGCTTTGGTGACTTTTAAAGACTCAAGAGCATTACATATTCGAATAACTTTCCCGAGGTTGAGAGTTCATCGTAGTCTTCAGCAAGAACACGTTGCTGGATGTCTTTGTCTGCTAGACCACAGATAAGACAATCTCTGAGATGAGTTTCTCTGAGAATATCAGCATGTCTGCAAAGCCGATAACATTTACAACAAAAGGCTGAGCTGTCCTTGTAGGTGCACGTGTTGTGTAGATGAATTAATGTGGCTAGATACTGTTCGATACTTTCACCATGGTGTTGATCATAGCCACAAAAGAGTTTTCGGTCCAACAGAGGGCTCCAACGTTTGCACACATATTTTCGCAACTTGTTGATAATGTTGCTGAGGTCATTGGAAGTTGTGATCCCGAGCCTCCTGGCTGACCACAGAATAGTCCAGTTGTTTGATAAAGCTGAGCGAATGAGAGCCTGCCTGCTAGATATATTCGGGATTTCATCATGAACATGGGTTATTTTGGCGTAATCTTCCCAGCATGTCTGCCAGTCTCTGAAGTGAACTAGGTCAATGTCTTCCGGGCTGGCGAGGATCAGTACATCCATTTTCCGTGCTTTTGGAATGGTTGTGCGTGACTTGTCCGAAGTCTGCTTCCAGGAGGAAGAAGCGTCAACTTGCACGGCCTTGAATCTAAAGCGGGCCATTTGCTCTTTGAGTTTTATTTTTTCGATAGACAGCTTAAACTTGGCTTCGTGAGCGTGTCCTTGACACTCCTCCGCTCTCAATTGCCGCTCCATGTTCTGCTGCTTGCGCTCTTTAGCATCATGAAGACACTTGAAGACATATTTGAGAAGGCTTTCGCCTGTCAGTCCACATACCCTTCCTGACTTCCGGTAACTGGCTTCTAACACCCACCATTCATCGCCAACATGCACCGGGGTGGGATTCATCTCTTCTGTTTCCTCTGTCACCAAGGTCATTGGAGTAGTTTCTTCCTTGTATGAGGCTGAAGGAGCCTCTTCGTCATCCTTCACCTGTGACTCCATTTTGGCTCTAAGTTCACTGCGTCATGTGAGAGTATTGGACTATCTTTATTCTGTCAAGAGGTGCATATACATAGGGGATTTCACAGGTGAATGTTCATACGGGTGAATTGGAAAATACAGGTGATGCCACAAGTGATATAGGTGATACAACAGGACAGAAAAGTTAGAGTCAGATAAGAACCTCCGAGATCCAACTTCGAGGGAAAAGAAGCGAGTGTAGTAGGAAGAAATGTGTAGGTCGGAGATAAGAGAAATGTAGCGGTCAGATTTTCTAGAGTGTGCAGAGTCAAGATTGGATTCAAAAGGGACAGTCAGTTCAATTATGTAGATTTTCCTGTTGGGGAAGAGCAAGACAAGGTCAGGACATTGGGATGTTAGTAGAACATGAGTGGGGATTGTTGAGTCCGAGGAAGTGTCCAGGTAAGTCAGTGAAGATTTGAGGAAGAGTTAACAGATGAATAGGCAGAGCCTAGAGTGAGAACAAGGTGTTGAAGGAGAGAGTTGTGCTGCCAGGTGTAACACCCTAGGTTAAGGAAGACGGAGCAAGAGTTAAGTAAGTGGTGTAGTGTCTCGTGGTTGTTGCAATGAGGGCAACGTGTTGTGGTACGTTTGTTCATTCATTTTGGAGTAGTGAGAGAGGAGAGGCAGTCAATAAAAGAGTGAAGGACAAAGGACATTACACCTTTTGGCAGAGAGTAGAGAAAGGATTTCCAAGAGGCATCAGTCTGTTCCAGATGTAGTAGTTTCAGGAAGGTTACTACAGCTGATGAATGAAGCTCTCTCTCATAGCTACTGGTAGTCGCCCTTTCGATTCTGCTCCACCAGCAAATTTGCTGTCCTTACCTGCTTAGGGGTTTCTCTAATATTTTGTTTATTACCCCAGATCTGACAAAGGGTTGACATGCACACTATCATGATCAACATAATTAGAAAGAAGCCACAGTTTTCTCTTCTATAGTTTTACCGCCTATTTGTGCAGATCTACAAACACTCTTGACTGTCACTGATATTTTTAATTGATACATTATTTATTGGGTAAACATCTAGAACTTACCACAAACTGGGTGGATGTTCTGAACATTTGGAAAATGTCGAAAGACTCGCCAGAAACGGTGATTGCAAATGATGACACATACTGAGCTGGTAGACCATTCACATTTGGCATGAGCCACGAGACATTGAGTGAATAGATGTAGCAGCACTTTGCTCTGGATCCAACACCAAGCACGGGCTCACAATAGCTTACATTACAAACACACTCTGCAGGAGTGGTTTGAAGGCCCACAATTCCATCATGATCCAAAAGTTTTCCAAATTGTTCGCAGATTTTGACATCATCCCCATAGCAGACTACATGCAAAAAAGTGTGTGAAAAGGGTAAGCAATTCAAATCTTTCACGCATCAGTTAGATGAATCCAGTACATAATTGACAGCGATAAATCAGTTAGATGAATCCAGTACAATATTGACAGTGATAAATCAGTTAGATGAATCCAGTACATTCCTGACAGTGATGTGGCAAAAAAATCTTACATACAAGAGCATAAGATCACAAGTCACTATCAAAGGAAAAGTATCATAGGAGAAAGACAACCATTTCACTGAAGGCATATCCAGAAAAACACCAAGGACAGATAACCCTCACACAAGCACACCACTGCTGTTAACATTATCATCACTTTCATCCTCCAACAAAAACATTACTTTAAAACGAACCCACGCCAAATAGTGGAAGGTTATGCTAGAGAACTTCTACATAATAACAATCGTGTGATTTACATGCAAATACATATGTATGTACGTGCCACAACCTATTAGCTAGTCTTCAAGTTCAGTGTATAGATCCCATAGTGCATGTGTGTGTGTGTGTGTGTGTGGTGGTGGTGGTGGTGGTGGTGATGGTGGTGGTGGTGTGTGTGTGCGTGTGTGTATGTGTGTGTGCGATGTGTGTGTGCGGTGTGTGTGTGTGGTGTGTGTGTGTG
>JAOWAW010062230.1:0-14687 GCA_028565695.1 Nicola tetela | reverse complement strand
TAAACTCACATAGACAACAGTTTGTCACAAAAATCTGATATTCTCTCCAATTGCTTTGATTTTCTCTTGGTATGCAATTGTGCATCCAATATATGACTGAGTGTGAATGGCTCGAGCTCGAGAGTCACATGATTAACAATTTTCGTAGCACTCATTCTCCTGCCAGATCCCTGTCTGACTTCGCACATGGTCACATATACTGTTCCCTTGCTTCAGTAGGACATGATCTTGATCTCACGACTCACTACTCTGAAGGTTTGTCATTTTCTGTGAATTGCTATGTTGCTCATAGTCATCTTATCTCCATCTGTAAGCTATAGCTTTGGTGGCACTATTGGCAAACTGTATTTTATGTATAATTTTGAGTGTTACGTAGGGCTGTAGGATGTCCATACTGAGCCTTTTTATGTGGTGGCTTTCTGGCAAATCCAGGTGCAATCTGAGAAATATTTTCATTGTGGTAGGAGATCTATGCCTGGTCAGGGAGCACCCATATGGTTAATGCTTTGAACAGAATCTGTGCCCTCTGAAACAAACATTTCCTAAATTTTTCCAAAGACCAAAGTGTGTACAGTGGACTCAAACATGCAGCAACCAAGCGCCTACAGTGGTAGCGAAAGGTCACATGGTCTTAGCAGCTTAATCAGTCTGCCAATTTGTTATGATTCTTCCAGCAAAAATGGCCATCATGCACATAAAATAATAATGCTGTCTGATTCGATATGACATAATCTAATAAGTGGTGCCATTGTAAATCTATCAGTAGTACAGCTAGTGGATTGACCTGCTGAGACACTAATCTTTTCTAAGTGCTGCACAAAGTATTGGCCAAACTTATGGCTGTGTACAAGAGTGAATTCAGGTGTTTTGAGAGATGGGATAATTTATTCATGTAATGTAATCTTCAGGAGGCTCGTTAGGCTGACCTAAAGAGAAAAAAAAACAGGAAATAGCTGATTTTGGCAGGTATCAAACTTTGGAAAATTGAAGGGCAGAGTTTTCTGGCTCTAGAATTTGTCCTTGCAAATCAATAACCCTTAAAGAAGACTAGTGGTAGTGCTAAACACCCACCAGTGTGGAATTTACAATTGCTAACATGAAAATGCTAAGAGTTCCCTTGCCAAAATTACCTGTCTTTCAGGATCAAAATTAGTTTGCATCCTGGTGGCATAATAAAATTATTTTCCTGTGTGTATGGGTGTATCTCTATTTTACTCAGTAGAAGCTAGATGTTATTCACAATGGTAAAGCTCCATGTTTGGGACTGTTTAACACAGTGAATTTATGGTGCATTATGGTCAATGTGTGAATTTAGATCAAATACTAAAGCCTTGAGTCTGTTACCTTTTTCCGTGTATTTTTCATTCTGAGGTTTACACTGCCACTCTCATTGCTTAATTTAATGTTTTTATAGTAAAATTTGTACAAACATTTAACCGCAATGCAAAAAATCTGGATACCATGCCAGAGCTGTTATGGGATCTGCTATGCATTTTAAATTAAAGTTTTACTGGCGTACTCAAACAAATTCCATCATGTTAGAATAATATTATATCGATGTTCTTTGCGTTTAATGGCCTTAATAACATATAGGAAGAACTCCTGTATTACATTAATATACAAAATTGCATACTGTAAATCAGAAAATTTCAGTGTCTCTTAGTTTCAGGAAACCCATTTTCTTTCATTCGAGTAACACCAATTTTCAGTACACTCTATGGGCAGCTCTCTTTCAAACAGTGGAGTTGTTGTACACCGTGCGTGTACCGGTACCTAACTCACGCTTCTGGTCAAAATGTGCTAGCTTTGGGCACCAGTACCACAATTTTATGACACCAAAAATTTCCGTTTTCAGACCCTATTGACATAAAAAATTAGGTGACATTTAATTTAGGTACTTCGAGCTTGCACCGGATTTATTGAGAATCAAAAAATGCTGAAAATTTCGGATTTTACAGTATAAACATGTATATTTCCCTGGGTTCATTTCTCTTTATTTCATGTGCATCACTAGGGCTAGGTGGTATGTGTTTGAAAGACAAAATTCAGCCCTCTGCAAGTGGTCATGTCATCTAGACTTAAGGCATTCCATATCTTGACTAGTATTGTTGAGGTTACATGATGGCCACCCACTGACAACCAGTAGAGGACACTGTTTTTAGTACTGCACAGCTGGATATCACACCCGAACAAAGGCAAGACAGTGTGTGATATCACACCGGAACAAAGGCAAGACAGTGTGTGCATACTTATGCTCTGACATTTGTAAAAATGAGAAAAGTGGGAAAACAGTAAAAAAGCTTAAATTTGGTATATCTGTATCAAGCCATCACTCAGCCACAGCATTTTAGCCTTGAAGAGCAACATCAGCAATGACGACAAAAGCAGCATGAGGGCTTACCATGCAACGTGTGCAGTCCAGTCTAGTGCTGTACCCCTCATAATTACTATTCTCACAATCAGTAATGCGATAAAATGCTACCAATTACAGTTGTAGGCTGCTGGTGTCTATTACACTTCAGCATGCTAATTGATGACCAGATTCCAGCATAATGCCGAATCATCATGTTCGATCGATAAACTTTAATTGTCATTTCCTGCCAGTAGGCCAAGAACCTTCTTCACTTGCTCTGACAGTTCTGCAGCCACTTCTGACAGACTGCTTGCAAGGAACTGGCGGCGGTAGTCTTTGATCTGCATTGACACTGGTGCAGATGTGAAAAACTTGCTGACATTATCCAAACGTTCTTCCACGCGCAGGCGTTTTGCCTGGAGTTGTTCCACAAACAAATCCTTTGCCAGGAGAGTGTCTATCAGTGCTACAATTTGGCAGCAAAACTCCAACTGATCCTTCATACCCATCTTGGTTGTCGAGAAGATCAGCAAATCAGTCAAGTGGAGGTAGAACTCTGCTGTTTGTTGCCTCCTGGCGTTGTCGCGCATGCAGCGTTGCAGCCAACGGTCACAGGCTGCATCATCCCGATGCTTGCCAGCACCAGTGCCAAGTAATACCATCATTTCGATAGCCAAAGCCACTGGTAGAAAGGCACTTCTCTCAGCACGCTGCATGATGCCTTCACGCCCAGCCACTGCCAAGAGCTTTTCACTTTGGCTTCCCCCACACATCTTCAAAATGTTTTTTAGCTCTCTGTGCGCAATGGTCCATGAGCTGGAGAGCAGAACTTCACATTTGCAACATTCAAAGAAGTCAGGCGATATCCTGTTTGCTCCCAGCAATATTCTCTTCAGCACATAGCCGGGATTATCATGGAGCACTTTCTGGAGCTTCTCAGACAATCTCTCTGCTCCTTCGTCAGTGATGTAATTGTCAGACAGAGATAAAATGGACAAAGAGAATTGTTGCAGGCTGAAGTAGCGGAGTAAACGGCGCACTCCGTGGTCAGAAATCATGTTGTCACTCAGATCAAGGATTTTCAAGCGAAGCTCACCAAGTAAGGGTTTACACCAGCTTTCCAGAGACTGGTCATCCATGCCTGTGTCTGATAAGCAGAGTACTTGAAGAGAAGGCTGGAGTCGATCTTGTAGAATTCGGGACTGCCGAGGCGTTGCATCCACTGTAAATAGTGGGTTGTCACTCAAGTTGATAGCTTTCAGTGATCTGTTCTGAGACGTTGCAGCATATAGTGTTTGCCAACCAGCTAGGGATACACTATTGTGGCTCAGTGACAGACCCTCTAGAGTTGTACTCTCTGGAAGAGTGTTTGCCAGGGCTGATGCTCCTGCATCTCTAATGCGCGACGAAGACATGGTGAGAGAGGATACAAGAATGTCGGAGCGGGTTTCCAAGACTTTAGCTACTTCAGATGCTGCTGAGTCACCGTCTGCATAATTGAAGATTATGTGGCCATCGCTCGCTAGAATCTTCAGCTCTTCAGCTAATTCGGTCTTCTTAGCGCCGTTTTTGCCAACAATGAAGTTGTTGTGCTGGATCAGCATGCTGGAGTTGCAAGCCCGAAATGGAAGCTGGTGAACACTGGACAGGGACAGACGTTTGTTCCCACCAACACGAACTAGAAGCTGATTTTGAACACCACGCTGGTGCCGTGTTTGCATCAGCTCAGTGAGGGCAGGTGAAACACCTTCAGTAATTGCATTTTGGCTAATATTTAACTCAATGAGGTCGTCATTGGATGCCACAGCTGTTAACAGAGCAGATACATCGCTGTTTTGGAGGCGACAATTCTTCAACACCAGTCCAACAGCCCTTGGCAATGCTTGAACTAGCAGTTGTAGCACGCCCGAGGATTGCTCCAAGTTAGATGACATTACAGCAAACTTCTCCAGACTCTGCCACTGGCTTGAACCAACCACAGCCATCATCTTGTGCAGAATCGCTGAAGTCAGACCGCAGTTGCTCAATGACAGGCGTTTGATCGATGACACTTGGAGCACTTTGGCCAAGACGCTGTAAGCGGCTTCATCCACTGCTGAATCCTCAATGCTGACTTCCTGGCAGCATGTTGCAGAGCTTGTGAGGCATTGCATAGCAGCTTCACTCACTGCACCAATCTGGAAGAAATGGAGACGTTCCACTTGAGCCAGGCCAGGTGAAAGCAATCGGATGTGCTTGTCTTGCAGCTTGCTGCAACGGAAAGATAGCACATGGATGCTTGGACACTGCTTCAACACCACACCTACAGCATTTGCTTCAACCACTGATAGGTCATAATCTGCCAGATCTATCCTGCCTTCTCCCCAAATCATTGCCATAGCCATTTGGATAAAAGTGTTCCTTGAGTGCTGCTGGCACATGGCAGACTCAGCCACACAACTGGTGAGGAAGCACTTGAAACGCTGTGAGCCCCTATCTCCGCTCACTTCCATTTGAGCATCAACCAGTTGGTAGATGACTTCAGGAAGCTGACGTGGTGGAACTAACGCTGACAGAAACCGCCAAAACTGCCATGCATGCTCATTGAGTCCTACCGCCTTAGATGTTACACAAGCGCGTAGCTGGACAAGAAAATCACTGCCATGCACCAGTTGCTGTGCTGCCAGAAACTCCTGCCACAGCTGATGGCAGAATGAGAATAGACAATCACGCATGCTGGCAGTAATTTGCACCACTTTTCTGATCAGGCCCAGATCACAGGCAGCACGACAGCATGCCTCGTTGACTGTGGTTGTTCCAAACGTTTGCCATTTAGCCAAAACTCCTTCCAGAGCTAACCGCTGTAGTTCAGTCACTGCTGGAAGATGACTTGACAGATGATGAGCAGTGAGAATGGTGGTGTTTGTCCTGCATTCATACCTACGACACACCTCAAGCAACATGTCTTCAAACAGACCGCTAATGGTGTTTGGTAGATGGCTGTGCTTGGCACAGAGCTCTGCAGCCATTGATGCGAACAGAGGTGAGGATTTGATCAATGATTTAATGTGGATGGCTTGCGGCTCCAAAAGGCTTCCCATTAGACCACTAGCCATATCTGCTGACAGCCTTTGATTGAAAAATGCTTGTAGTCCTTCCTCAGAAAAGCCTGGGAGATAGTAATATTTGTCACAGATGCTCAGCAGACGGGACAAATGTGCTGACGGCTGTGTTGCGATGACCAATGTTGCATTCGGAAATACTCTGTGCTCTAGCACCTCCCTCAGAATTGACTTTGGGGCAAGCAGACCATCTTCACCAAATTTATCTGCATCATCTATCAGAAACAACAGCTTGTGTGAGTTCTTCTTCAAGTGGACCAGCAGGCGTTCCTGCTGTGACTGGCTGAATCCATGCTTGTCAAGGCTAAGCAGCGTTGTCATCCTCACACCCTCCAGGCGGCTCCTATCCCGTCCCGAGAGGTGTACAGCCACTGAAAATTTCCTGAATGACCTCTTAGAGACCCACTCAGAGATCATTCTGGTGCACGCGGCGCTCTTTCCAGAACCACTTGGACCGATAATGAGTGTTCGTTTCACTCTTTCATTCTCCAATTCCCTCACCAATTTGTCCAGTTCAACTACACTGCCCCATCTTCTTGTAGCTGCTTCCTCAGGGAACACGCACAAACCTCTAAGTGACAATGACTGATGCTTGCCCATGACTTCTTGAGCTTGGGAGCAGGTCAGTGATGACAGTGTAAAATGGAGATCAGCAACAGACTCCTTGCCCATTGGACTGAAGTCATTTGACTGGGCATTGATCAGCTCTTTGCACCACAACTGCATCTGTTGTTCGTAGTCGAGCAGTTCACTATGACATTCATCTGCACGTGCATCTCCTGCAACACACACAGAAAATAGCAAATTCAACTCTACTGTAATCACTCACTGGTATATCATTTAACAGGCTGCAGGTTGTAGACAGGTCTAATCGATGTTACAACTAAGGTGCTTATCAGAATGTTGTCTAGTATGCTGTTGAATGACAAAAAAAATTATTGAGCTCCCACATACTGAAAGAAGCCCTTTTGTACATCCTCATAAAAGCCATACTGTAGCCAAATACCTTAAAATTCTGGCAGACCAGAACATTCAGTGATTGTGTTCGGATGTGTATAGTACAGCAGCAGCCATCCAGCAGGTATACACTTTTCAATGTTCACATGTAATCAACAGGTTTGATCCACAACGATCTTTTACTTATGGCAGCTCCTGCACCAGTGCACTTCTAGCAATCAGTTCAGCTAATTAGGAAATTTGCTGCTTATTTCACAGACAATCTGCTCCTAGATATACATGCAGATCCAATATGGCCCACATTTTGGTTTCACATTGCAGACAAACAATCGTGCTTTTGCTTGGCAGATGCCGTGACTAGTTAATTGGTAACTGTTGTGGATGCTTACCTGTCTGGCCAAGGAGTCTCCGCTTGAAGCGGTCAGCAAGGTCCAGTCTTTTGATTCTAACTAGTGCGTTCAGCAGGACCTCACCGGTGGCATTCACCCCTTTCTGCCCTAGCCATGGCTGGAAAACTTTCACAAAGACGGTGTCATCTGTGAACTGATTGGCTCGAACCTTGTGTATGAGATCTTCACCAATGTCCAGGGCAATAGCTAGCTTTGTAGCAGTGAAGTCATCGGGTATAGCCCTTGCAATATCTATCAACAAACCATAAGGCGGCTGCGGTATATCTGAACAAAAAGAGAAACAGAGATGGTAGAACATTTAGATTGTATGCCTGAATTACTAGTCTGAGCCAACACTCAAATGGAAACGTTTGAATGGCAGCATGTGAAGTTAACCTCTGCTTAAATATGCGATCCATGCGCACTATTCTTCAGTATGTAGAGGCATCATCACCTGTCATGAATAAGGATTGCTGAGTTCACCCCAGCAAAGGGTGTGGCTGAAAACCGATCATTGTAGACTCAACATATCTCATTGGGACTCTTCCCAAAGAGTTTCTCACCTTTTCAGCCCTTACCAGCCATCCATAGCCAAACATGTCAATTTTGACGTATCAGCCATTGACCTTGGCCATGCTGGTGTGCGTAGTCTTTGGTGATCAATGCTATCAATGTGTTATGCAGTGACACAGCCATGGAGGGAAAAACTAGGTCAAGGTATGGTATTTGACTTTTCACAATGGTGGGGATTGGAAGTTGATCACTTTCTCTCTGCAAGCTTGTTGTGTGACTTTGGATAAGGATGCACAGGTAGCTCTCGAGGCGATCTTTGCACTGAATCATAGTGATTTCTTTAGCTTGAGGAAAGACTCTGACTTCTTTAACGACAGTGAAGATTTGTAGCTCTCCAGTGACGAGTCACTTAGTGATCTTGATGGAAGCTGCGAGCCACTTGGGGAGTCCACCAGTGAATCTGAAGAACATGATGATGATGTTGGGACATCTGGCTCATCTAACGGTGGTGAAGAGTTAGCTAACTTACAGACGTGTTCAGCAGTGCAGAAAAGGAGGTGTTTGTAGACAATGTCATAGGCAGCAGGAAAGGGGCGGCAGGTGGTCAAGGTCATGGAACACAGTGATGTGTGGGAGTAAGACATGCGGATGGAGGTCAAGGCAAACGTGGAAGAGTTGCAATGGATCTGCCATTCACGGCAGAGGACCAGGACATGGATGTGGTGGTGTGGTTGGTGGTTTCTCCAACTTAGATGGTGTAGATAATGACATCAAAGCTCTCTCGAGTTTTTCAAATTATAGAAATGTAATACCATAAATGTTTGTAAATAAGTATGTACCTGAAATAAGTATCCTCTGGTTTACAAAAAGTTTTTCATTGCCTTGAAAACTGACCGGAAAGATCATTCCAACCAAAAATATGTACACCTTGACCATCACATGAGTGCTGGTGTTGGTACAGGTCTACTCTTTGATCCCAAGAAACTACCAGTATTTGTCAGGTCTACTCGTGTCAATGCATCACTATTGAGCTCATAAGAGTGGGGTCCACTGGCACTCACACCTATGCCAGGAAGGTGGTATGATGCCAGTGCATGTAGCAGCTACATGCCACATGTGTGCGTGACACGTATGATATTCTACATGTAGATCTACATGTACGTACCAGTGCTGTATACTACTGGTACCACTCTACAATTCCTCCGCTACTGCTCTTTGGAGCCCAAATTAATGCACCCCTCCGAAAGTTAGTACCGTGCCTGAAAATAGGTACCTGATCCTCTGCTAAGTTTGACAATAAGTACATATTTCTTTATGGGCATTTACAGCACTCCAAGAGAGCACGGAATGTTATTTCTGGCCACGATTTCCTAGACACCGCATGAGTTTCTAACCATTGGACTGCTAGGGTGCATACAGTGCAATGTCCATCTATTGTGTATATTGTCCACATGTTGTGACAGCACAGATTGAACAGCAGACATACCTAGCAGAAAATCCTCACTGAACTCCTTCTCTGGCTTGTTGCACAGCTCAGGCTGTTTCTGTAGCAGAATCTCCACAAACTTGCGCTGGATCGCTTCTGGTCTCAAAATCACCACTTGCAACAGTTCCTCATTCACCAGACAGCGTGGTCGCTGTTGAGAACGGCTGGCCAGATCTCTACACTCGCTACTGTTCAACATGCCCTGCTTCTGTAGCTCCTGCAATACTTCAACAGACCTCATACACTCCACAACTTTCTCAAGCGATATGTCATGCTTTCTGAGGTCTTGCTCCACAAAAGAGCACCTTTCTACAGCATGAGGCAGCATTGCCTTTGCCCAAGAGTCAGTTGCAGCTGCCATGTTTGGCTGTAAGTCAGTTGAAGGCATGGTGCCATGCAGTAAACCTGTGGAAGACATTGACACTACGTCGTGTTGTGTGTGTACTGATGGTGTACTCTCACGCTGCGATTCACTGGTGGGCATAGCTCCATGCTGTACCGTAGTTGGTGTGGTAATGTCACAATGTTTGTCAGTTGGAGACAAAATACCATGCTGTGATGTCATGGGAGACATCTGCTGCTGCAATGTACTCTTCAAAGGCAATTCTTCGGACGCTGGGCTGGTAGGGGTTACTAGTACTTTGCACGGTTTTGTGGGAGAAGCAGGCATTGTCTCATGCTGCAAGACAGCTGAGGGCATACTGCCATGTTGTGCAGCACTGGATAGAGTTTGAGGCGATTGGTTGTCTTGTTCAGTGGTAAGAGACATTTTCTTATGTTGGTTTACAGATGAAGTAGCTTCGTCTAATTGTGTGGGCCTAAGAGATAATTTCTTACTGTTGGGCACTGTTGAAGCAGCCATTTTGTTGTCTCCGGCATTAGAGGAAGGCATTTCCTCACGCTGTGGGACAGTGGATGCCATTCTGGGGAGCTGTGTGGTTGCAAGGGACAAGGTCTTTTGCTGGGGCACAGTTGAAGACAATCCGCTGTCATCTCCGGGCGTTGAAGACATTTTCTCAGGCTGCGACGCAGTCGAAGGTGTTTTGTCATGTGGTGCAGCCACGGAAGACATCTTCTGATGCTGTGAATCACTCAAACCTTTAGGTTTGCACTGTGGTTCAGGCAAAGACTTGGCTGTGGGCCTTGTGTTGACAGCAAACAATTCGCCAAGCCGTGGATCGGGTGAAGAGACTGTGCCATGGCGAGGATCAGCTGAAGACACGTGGAACTTTGCGCCGGCTGGAGATGCTTTGTAATGGCTTGCATCAGGTGGACGTACAGCATTAATCTTTCCAGAAGTTAGAGATAAAGTGGCACCATGTGAACCTGTTGTAGTCAACGGATCACCTTGTGAGAGCACTGGGTCCCTCTTCTTAGTTGTTTGCTGTGAGACCAGGGAAAGTGTCACATGTTTCTGTGTAGCTGATGCAGATAAAGTCAACTCCCCACGGTCCGCACTGGCTGATGATGCTAACTTCGTTTGGGCTAGTGGAGGTTCTGATGGCTTCTGTTTACACTGACCATCTGCAAGCACAACAGCAAGCAAAGACATATCTATTGGTGAGACAATGAAACACTATTTGAATGCTGTGCCTGGATATACAGTAACACATTGATTTCATTGTACAGTATTCTTGTATTTGATTAGAGCAGCTGCTTAGGCAGGGCTTGAAAAACCAGTCATCTAATCGTCATTTGATGACCTTGTTTAAAGAAATGATGACCAAGAAAAATCCGGTTGGTCACCAAATGATGACCTTGTATTGATGCCTAGCGCCCTCCCTTTTCGAATTCACTCACCAGAGTGACACCTGAAATTGCATGCAATCGGGCAGATCAAGTCCAAAACCAAAAAGCTGCCTGACCAGTAGTAAGCTCAGCTGGGACTAGACAATTCGTATCTACTGGTATTCGATCGTTGATCACCTGCAACTGTGAGCTGTATGCCATCGAGCCACGGTGCCAAGGGTCACCATGCATGCACAGCAAGCCAAACGTGAGGTATACACATAGCCATTATTTCGCACCATGGCAACACTGAAACTAGTTGTTGAGAAAGGTTCAGAGGATAATCTTCAAAAAATTAGTTGCTGCATATAAGTTGTATCAAGGTAAAATCATCTGTGAAAGTACCAAAAAAAGCCTAAAATGCATTCCGAGAGGGTCATTTTTCCAAATTATTCCAGGGGAGCATGCCTCAGAGCCCCTTACATGGCTTGGGCTTCACCCTCGCATGGCTGCGCTGCAGCCATAGATGATGACCTTTGCACCAAATTTGATGACTTGACTTTTCTGCAAAACTGTCAAAATATGACTACAGCAAAATTTTTTTCAAGCCCTGTTAGGACAGCAGCTGTTAATATCAGCACACTCATGCTAATCTAAGTGACCTCTACCAGCCTTACGCACAATAGACTTCGAAATGAGCTTTATTCAAAGTTTAAGGGTAATTGCCCCTACCTGTCAAATGGCCCTCATCGCCACCACAGATACCTTGTAGCACTGCCATGCACGCTTGATACTGCTTCTCTGGCAATAGCTTCACCATGGCAACAAGCCGATCCCTCAGCTGACACCCGGACAGTCGTTCTGCTAGTGTCAACAGTTCACACTCCTCTAGGTTTGAGAATGTCCCACTTTTCAGCACTGTATGAAGAATGGCTTTCACTTTTGTACTGCTGAGAGACTGTGGGAGAGTATCAGAGTGGAAGGCTTTTCCCGAACCAGCTCCTGGAGATCCATAGCAATTTGAAAAAAAAAGAAGCAGTAAATAAGGCTATCCGCTTACATGAAGAGCCATAATCTTACAACTGATTTGGCCTAACAAAGACTCTTCATTTACTGGCTCTTTAGCCTAAATCATATACTGTTGGCCAGGGTAAGACTTGCAATCACAGTCATGTGTATCTAGTCATGTTTAGCAGAAATTCTCCACTACGAAATCAGTCTTTTTTGTGAGCTGGTGCAAAGATCATGTGCTTACAACTGTACGGTTTGCTGTTTGCTACAACTTCACAAGACACCAGCATCATCTGTACTACATTCAAGTGGTTTTGGTGATCATTTTGTGGCACTCATTCTGCTGGATGCTTTCTCTCCTACTGTTGCTGTAGGCACATGCAGGCACTGTTGTTGTCAGGTGGTATTGTTGCTAGGTATTGTGGCTACATATTGTTGCTACACATTGTCATATTTTTCAAGATATCGAAGCTCATATGCATTGTTACTTATTGTGTTGCCACAGCAAGTCCTTTTGTTGCAGCTTCAGATTTGATACAGCTAGCCTGTGAAAAAAAAACACAAATTGAAGTGCTCTTTTCTTAAGATTTGGGCCAAATATCTCCACACATTATCTTTAACTTACCGTGACCAGCCACACCGTCTTCTTCAGCATGGGTGGATGCCAGATTTGGCTGATACCGCCTTAGCCACTCCAGAAACTTCTGCCAAACTTGGATGCTTTGCTGAGAGATCTGATCAAGCAAGAAGCGATTCAGCTCTGCCTGTCGAATGTCTGGAGAGAAACAGATGAATGCGTAGTATTTGGGCTGCAGAATGCTGTGGTCCATCAGCAAATCAGCCACCAGCCTTGTCAACATGTTGTCAATAACAACAGAAAGAGAGAAGCCCGTTTGATGTAAGGCATCAAACACCACCATCCAAGACTTCACATCACAACGGCTGTCACCTGAAGCATACAAATAAGGAATGAAAGAGAAAAGAAAACGTGCTATCAGAGTGACAGTAGCAGGAAGAAAATCGCATGCCATGCATGAAAATTTCTACACACACAAACATAATTGATACAGACACAACTACATGTACAGAAATGCTGCTGATTACCTTTTAAGTCTGGCATGACTTCAGGGAAAATGCTGAGACGGTTTTCGTCCTCGCCGACAGCCATCTCAGACACTGATGCATCCACACTTGCTTCTGCAAGAAGAAACCAAAGCAGCAGCACATCAACATGAAATTTTGTTGGTACTGAATGCAACCAGAGCAATGTAAATTAGCCTTGTTCATGAAGTTTGCTTTAGACATGACCTATGGGATTATAGTTTGCTGATGCTTACAAAAATACTCTCAGTAGATAATGTTCAGCAGGTTGTGAACTGACTTGAAGTTGAGAGAAGACTGTTCAAAATGCAGGGCGGAAACTAGAACCTGACTCTCGCAGTGCAATAGGGTGAGGTACGAGAAAGTAGAATGCCAGTGTTTTCTTTGTGGTGCTGGGTAATGTTGATATTGCCATGGATGACAAAGTAAAGTAGGTTAGGTTCAGTCTCAGCAACATCAATATCACTTGAAATTTTACCAACATGCAAACAACACATTTAAACTGAGCTGGGTGATTCTTTTAAATTTTTCCTGTTGTTTGCACATACTAGCAAGTCTATCACTTGGTTCATGTGGGAGCCAATCATATAGAAATGTTTGAATGACAGCTAGTGAACTTTTTTTTATTTTTGACCTCTGTTTGAACTTGTCACCCCAGCACACTCTTTACGTATGTGAAGACACTGGCCTCCTGCCATGCACAAGGGTCGCTGACATCACCTCAGCAGAGGGTGGGGCCAAGAGTCATTGTAGACTCAAAATATCTCAATGGGACCCTTCCCAAAGTGTTTCTCGCCATTTGAAACCTATAGTTTGATACCAGATTTATCCCAGGTCCAACAGGAGAGCCTCAAAAATATTTTACAACCAGTGCTAAATATTATCATCCACTAGTACTGTCCATAACACCATGTGGCATGCCTGCGCATGATCCACCACCCTCCTGAATAGTTGGCTGAATCAACTCAATATGGTCATCATAATTATTACACTAGACTCTTATCTAAACAAGAAAGATCAAATCAAGCTTGCAGAGGGTTTTGGATGTGAAGTTGAGACACAGAGGCAAGGGAAGCATGCTGCTAGGCTTTGTTTTAGCAGTGAGATTTATGTATCTTTGTTTTTTTTTTTTATGAAGACCTCTGATTTTTTTGCATCACCACAACAAACATATGATTTGCTATTGTTGTATTCTCGTGAGGCAAGTACACATATAGATGCATTTTTAACAGCTCTATCTGGTGGTCTGTAAGCATCTGTTTCCATATCTGCCAGGCTAGCTTACCAGGCATGTGTTGCTCGCTTTCCAAGTGGCATCCTTCAACAGGAGGATGTTGCTTGAACAACGTCGACTGCTTGCTCTTCTTGCTTTCCTGTGTGTTTGTCTTATCACCATCTCGACTACCCGTCTCCTTTGTTTTCAGTAGGGATTTTCCCTTAGCAGGACCTCTCTTCCCGACTATATGTCTTCCAGCCACACCTGGAAATGAACATGTTATGAAAAGTGTCATCTACATGAGTGTTCATAATGTATTGCTAAGCTCAAACGAAATTGCAACAATCCTCTTGGATTTGGTTAATTGGCACTCCAATAGCTACAACAAAATTTTGTAGCCATTCTCAAGTTACATGATTCCTTCTTTCAAAAGACACCCACTTACTCTGGCTCATAACCCTATCCGACCGGCCCATTGTAATTTTTGGCGCCAAACATCGCACAGCTTCATCCAAGATGCTGACAAAAGCAGTTTGTTCTTTGGCTGATTTACACGCTACCATGCATGCCAGTCGTCTGCCCACATCTGATGGGTGGAGTCTTTCTCTCAGTGCCATTAGCTCTCTGTGCTCCAAATACGTAAGGAGTGCATTGCGCTGCAGAGCTTGCAGGAAGCTTGGGATACTTAGATCACAAAGAGACACCTTGTGGACAAATCCATGCTGCAGGGCCCAATACTCTCCACAGGAAGATGAAAACACTGAACACAGAATCATTGGAAGAAAAGGGGAGGAGAAAAGAAGAAGAAGAAGAAGAAGAAGAAGAAGAAGAA
>JAOWAW010062229.1:0-28379 GCA_028565695.1 Nicola tetela | reverse complement strand
CCGTCGACACACTCGATAGTGTTCGGAGAGGGAGAGCAAGGATCGGGATCGCACTCATTAATATCTAATGCAAACATGGCGGAAATGTGGAAAGGCACGTTGGAAAGGGAGATGTGGAAAGTGCCTGTATCGATGTTTGGGTTTATACGTCATCCCTCTTCCCTGAGATTCTAAAGTTGTGCATTGCGACCTAACGAAGACTTTGAAGCTCATGTCACTGACCCACTCTTTCTTTCAGACCGTCTTCTTTCTCTCCTTCCTTTCATTCTCACCCCTCTCTCTTTCTGTATCTCTCTATCTATGCATCTTTCTCTTCCTCTCTGTGTCTCACTGTCTCGCTTCCTCTCGGCCATCGCGAGCTACTTTGGACATACCTGTCTGCGCTACAGGTTTGGTACTTTGATCACCATCGATCAAAGTACATCCGCACTATGGATCCGGATTAAAGTAGGCGTGTAGCTATAGCCTCATGATCATTGTGATCTAGTACCCGGCTCGCTTACTGGTGTCATTCTATTGTCTTTGAATTTAAATCCATTTGCGCATGAAAGGTGGTAACAGGCAACCCCGTTGGCACACTCCGGATTGTGGCACTATGCATGGTATATGGTACGTTGGAAAGGGGACATGGATAAGACTTTATTGATATTTTGTTTGCTAAGTCATGGAGCCTCTGGGCTCGTTAAAATTGAGAGTTGCAAATTGAGACATCCTGAGGACTTTGAAGCAGTTACCGTTGGTGCTCTGTCTCTGAGACTCTCTCTCTTCACGTCTCACTCTTTCTTCTATTCTCTCTCTCTCTCTCTCTCTCTCTCTCCCTCTCTCTCTTTCTCTCTCTTTACGTATCACTCTTTTTTCCCTTCTCTTCTCTTCTCTTCTCTTCTCTTCTCTCTTCTCTCTCTCTCTCTCTCTCTCTCTCTCTCTCTCTCTCTCTCTCTCTCTCTCTCGTCTCTCTGTGTTTCCATGTCTCTCTCGATTCCTTTGAGCTACCCTCGCATACTGGCTTCACATTGTTCTCCCATAAATCCATCTGCGCACGAACAGGTGTATGAGTCGACCCCATCGACACACTTAATTGTGTTCTGTGAGGGAGCGCAAGGATTCGAATCATAATCGTTGATGTCTAAAACCAGAGGACAGATATCGGTCGAAACTTGAAAAAATTTGGTCTAACCCATCAAAAATCTGCTTTAAACGCAAGCACGTTTTAACCTTTTTTGACTTTCTCTATTAATGGTCTGTTCGTATCCGTCTCAGTCTCTCGGTGTCTGATTTGGATTTGATATGAGAGTTGTTTTCTGACGATCACTACCATGATACCCTCATTCACGCGGCAGGATAATACTGGGCGTACACCAGAACTGGTACATTTTTACTCAGCTATTATTCGAGGATTTCAGTCCGCTGGATTGAAACACCCAAGTAAAAACGACCAGCAATGATCTGAAATAGAGGGGAATTCCACAGTTTCTCAACTCGCTACAGGCGATTGTTTTTCAGATCCAGAAAAGGACGAGCAGAGCGATTTAACAATTATGTTAAGTCAGAAGGAGGTAATGCTGGGAAGAAGAATAATAATTAGAAGGAGAGAATCACTTGACACAGGCGAGGATGGTGAGAGAGAACAAAGAAAAATATCAATGGTCTCAGGTGGGACTCGAACCTACGGCCTTGGTCTCTACTCTGGGCAAGAAAAGGGTTTCGCGAGTACCAAGCGCGGGCAGCTATCCCGAACTTTGGATCGCAACAGTCGGAGAGTCATTCTGATGAGAAAAGCGGAGTTGAATGACGTGGTTGACGGGGGCGCTCTGTAGCTCAGTGGTTAAAGCATTGGAGCGGAAACCCTAGACCGTGGGTTCGCCCACCAGAGACCATTTTTCTTCGTTCTTTCTCACCAGCTTCGCCGGTGTCAAGAGATTCTCTCTTTCTAATTGTCTTATCTGCAGGGGAATACCGCGGATCCGAAAAGCTCAGTAGGGCAATAAAATACAAACATGCTAAGGTACTTGAATTTTTCATGAGTCAGTCATATGCCAGTTACTATGGCGGAAAACAATAAGAGAAAAAGGAGTGTTGGGATGGCTCATTAGTTTGTTTGCGTGAAGCCTTTTTAGGAATAGAAACTGACGTTTCTATTACCCACCGAGTAATAAAAGCTGACGCTTCAATTACCCGCTGAGATCTGCATTGAAAAGTAAGATAGGGAGGCTCATTCACATATCTTGCGAAATAAACCGTTCCGTTAGACTTACCCGCTTCGCAGTTTTGCCCCGTGTATCCAGGTGCACAGTCGCACTGGTAACTTCCTCCCACGGGGGTACAGCCGACAGAATTGGGGTGGGAGCAGGGAGCCGCGTCACAGGGATTCGGCGCTGTGGCAGACAAATGAAAATCATCCTCAGGGAAAATTCAAAATCACTTGAGAGTTGATAGATAACTCAAAACTCACACTGCCAAGAACTGGAGATTGGAAATCCCTTTCCAGTTCCTGTCAAAAACTAGACTACTTGTTTCTGCAAAACGTAAACTGGTCTTTAGGCAAAATAACACCTTGCAAAACACTTTACGAACAAAGTAATGCATTGAGCATTGTAAGAGATTCAAAATGGACGTTTTGGTATTCTGCACTTTACGTCTTGCACACGTAATGTAATCTGCTGGCCCTTCTACGTAATTCTGGCATACAAGAGGACTTTGCGTCGGCGCTCTCTTACTTACGTTGTGTGGTAACGACTGTGGTTCGCCGGCGACGAGTGGTGGTGGTGGTGCGGAACGTGCGAACAGTAGGCCCTTGTGCCCTGGCCGACACTTCTGACGCCACGATGGAGAAGCAAAGAACGCCACAGAGGAAGGTCCAATGGTTCATTTTCAAACCTTGTCAAAGATGAAAGGGTAGTCTTTGAGCAGCACGAGAGATATCGCGCTTGTCTGGTGAACTAGAGTTACTTCTAGCGTTGTGGAAGAGCCGAACTATTATTTTTGGTTTAAATAGCTAGTGTTCCGTAGGGCAATAGCGGAAGTTGCCAACTACGGCCATATTGCGATAAAGCGATATACTTGAACAAAAAAGATAAGTCACCGGTGCTAACTTAACGCTGACGTAAGACGAGCATTTTTTCGAATCACATTAGCTGCCTTTCACCGGTTGGTACACGCATGCGGCGGTACAGAGCTGCCAATTTGTCACGACACGCTTTCGCTGAAGGAATAGAAATGGAGCACTTTCCAATAGATCTCCACACTCCATTTTTAGTTTATCTTCATAGACAAAAGCCTGCCTGTTTTTTCATTGATACACCACAATTCCTGGGCGTGGTTACTGGCACTCTTGCAACTCGACGATAGAGCGCTTTCGCTAATCTTTAAGTCACCAGGTAAACCCGCCTTAGTAGGACTAAGTCAGGGATCTTCGTAAGAAGAATTCCTTTCTCCTTAGTCAAAATCGGAAATTGCTGCGAAAATTCAACAGGGCCAATGTAATGAGTGCGCCAGCGCAGTGTACTCCCGGCCGTTAATTTACCATCCTGAATATATGCGCGGGCTCGCAGAGCACTCTGTACGCGTATATGCAACATTATTTTTACTATTAGGCAGCGCTAATAAGACTACTGGTATAGCGGATCGCGATAAGACGTTAGCCGATATACAGGTGGTCAGCGTTGCAGTGACTCACATCAGAAGGTCTTCCAGTAACCTGGTAGTGTTCCTGTTTTCGTATTTTGTAGTCTCTTCACATGCTGTCCATGATCGCTCGATGATTGTTGCCAAACAAAATGGCGCTAGATTTCGTCAGCAGCAAGGCATTGGAACAATTTCGGAACTCTTGCCCCACGACGCCATATAGTACCGTCTCGCTTCTTGTTTCGCGAATTCGTATGTAGTTAACCTCACTAAGCGTACCGGTATGTTAATTATGACATGGTGCTGAGACGTAATTTTACTGGTCAGCCAAGTGACCGTCGATCGTTAAAAGGAGGGCCACCCGGGTCAGCTTAACTTCAGCCTTCTGGCTTGAGGTACAGCGGACAGGCGGTAAGCCATGTGAAGCCCCCGGTAAGAAGCTTCGGAGGTAGCCTCAAGGGTTGGTACGTCATCCCTTTTCCAAGTGCCTTTTTCCTTATTCAACACGCATGCAGAGAAGGAAAAAACAGAGATTCCTAGCTCCTGTTGCCAAAATTAATTTCTAAACCTTCCTGTTTCTTTGTTTCACGACATGTCATTTTATTGATCGGCCAACGCCTTACTCTATTGCGACTGGGCCTGGCTGCCCTGGACACATCACGCGACTTCAGGAGCAATACCTAAATTATCACTGTTAAGTTTCTCTAGATCATTCCCCTTGCGGTTGAATCTGCAATTGCACAGCCCTGATCACGATACAGTGTAATTGGTGTGAGTGTACGTGCGTGTGTAACGGTGAGCTAGGTTGATTGGTATGTGTGCAATTTCAGTTGCGCTCTGGGCAATGAATTTGCACATGCAGGTGAAGCGCTATAATAGGCTTCATCCACAAGAAGTGGTGAGATGATTTCTCGCTTACGGCGGCTACAAAAGTCTTTTTGCTGGTCACCTACATATCTGATGAGAACTGCTCTCCACCCTTCACTGTTCACCGTCTTTAGAACGTTATCTTTCTTGTTACTACGTCTACGATTTGGTGACTAACACCCAACTGTTGCAAAATGCCTTGCTGTGGCTGGAACTGCTTTCTGACCCCCGGGAGGGCTTTGTTTGATGTCCTCTGGTAAGCCGTCCTTTGACTTGTTAGCTGCACAGTCTTGCTCATTTTACTCCATAAGTTACTGAATTTGAAATAATAATAGCTTAACCTGTCAGCTTTTGAGCTGCCATCCTTTTTATTATTGCTGTTTTTGGTTTGTCTCCCCTCCGCCAACACTGGTAAACACCCCCGGCCACTAGGCCTTATTTTCACTGTGCGTTACTGGTTAGTATCTCTATCATCAAATTGAGTCGGTTAAAATGTCTGTGTGGTCTGCACAGCACATATAAAACACTCTACAGAACTACCGCTACTAGTCAAGTCCCCTCACTGGAACTAGCAGCAGACAAGTGGAACAGCTTCAGCAGAGTGAACAAAGTAGAAATATATAGAATTATCAAACAAACAACAGGCTTTCGAAATTGATGTGATAGTGTCAGTGTTCAGTACTTCCTGTTTGACTGTGAAAAATAATTCAACATTTTTGTAGGTAAAAAAGGAAAGTCAAAACTGAGAGACTTCGGTAAAATATTGCCAAGAAGTCTCATTTGCTTGTTGCTGGTGGACTGATGTAGATTAAACCTTCAATTTGTATGCTGGTGAATAACTGAGCAACTCAAACAACCCTTAAAAGTGACCAGTTCCGTGTGCAGTGAGAAGACAAGAGAGGGCTTGCATGTGATGAGTACATGGGGATGTTTGTGCTAGTACCAATGGCAATATGGTGCATTGGATACCCAGTGCGGAAGACCCACATCTACCAGGGAAAGTAATAAGGATGCCTGTCTCCAGTGAATTTTTCCTTTGGTGGCTTGTCGCCCTTGCTGCTGTCTGTTGCTCTATCATCTGAGCTACTATCCACTCTTTCCTCTTCTCCTTCCAATTTCTGCTCATATGCGTGTGGATCACTGTTCTTTGAGGAAGAAGCTTTGTCTTTCTTCTTAGCTCTTTGATCATCATTTGAGCTGATTTCAGATGACTTGCTTTCACTGGAACTGCTGCCTGAACTCTCATCATGACTTAACTTCTTGTTAATCGATGAGCCATCATGTGACTTGCTATTGTCACTCTTGCGCGATTCACTTCCTTTGGCTGTGTAATAGTTCAAACTGCTGTCTTTTGAGTCATCACCCGGTGACGAGTGGTCTGCTGCTTGGTCATCCTGCAACTCAGTGGAATCACTTTCACTCCTTGAAATTTTTACAGCTGCTGCTGAGGAAGAAATGAAAAGAGAAATGAGACTTTGGCAGTCAGTAACTGAATCCCGTTAATGCACCATATGCTAGTAGAATTTCAGCAATTTCTCTAAGATAAGCACAGGTCTCTATAGCAAGTACACCTCTAATCGAAGCAGATGTATGGGGCTCACTGCAAAATAGCAGTTCAGCCTCTATTAAAGCACACAGCGCTTGTATTGGAGATCAGCTGACCATTGTGCAGTCTGTTGTGATGCATATCGCCACACATGGATCACATGTACTGTACAATTAAAATCCACGTGTGAAGGGGCATGCATTTTGTGCTTGTAAACTGCGACTTCACCAATAAATTAACTAGTATGCATGAGTGCACACCTTTTTCATGAACCTTTCCCCCTCCCCCCAGTGTTCCCATACGGGGACATGGTCTTTTCTAGCACTTTCCCTTTCTTTGAGCAAATGGAGGGGGTTTGTTATAGGTTATGGAGATAAAGGAAGGTCTGCTGAATACAGAACATCCACTTACAGATAAACCTGCTTAAACATGGTGGCAATACCGCTATCCATATTTGTACAACATTATGCAATCACAAGAAGCCACCTTTGAATGGCTCTACTGGTAAGGACGAAAGAGCATTTCATTTTGTGATTTAGCATTGTCCTTGGACCAGGTAATGTTACACATATACATGCTGTTGTTGTAATTGAATATGTAATTCAGTGGAGGGCAAAATGTTCTGTTGTTCCTGTATGGGAACATTGGTGAGATATGTGTAGTTGATACCCCAAAAAATGACAATCTCTTCCTTTACTCTTTCTTACACTGTGCATTTCCATTGCAATTGTCAAGTGTTTCGCAGCATATAAAGTGGTATAAAGGTGGCAGTAACAACAAGTCATTGTTATTTCTCAGAATCATTGTTGTCATGACAACCTTTTTGTGTATCTCCTAATGACCCACAAGCAGAACACAAGTAAAGATCTAATTATTGAAGACAGCAGGGATGAGTGTCAAGTTAGGGAACCACAAGCTAAGGGGTGGCAAGATGGGATGCGAAGGTGGAAAAACTGGACTGATTTGGATGTGATCTTTCCCAGTGCTGAAATCTCTCCTTTGGCCAATAGCTATCCAGAACTGTAAACATCTACTCCTTTCAACCTGTGGAAATGCATGTACACCAGCGAAATGATTCAGCCTGTTGTTGACCAGACCATTCTCTCTGTGGGGCATGACAGGAATTGCACAATTTACATTATCTACTGGAAATGTTTCTTGGCATACTGCTGTTATCTGGCTATCATACACTTCCTGGAGAGTATGACTTCTGGCCAACACAGCCTGATTTGGGAGTTCCCATTGTTCAAGGTGCAATGAGTTGGAACAGATTTACAGCTATCTAGCAATGCCTTCATTTAGCTGACAACCACCAGCTTGAAGTTGGAAATAAGGTGGCTAAGGTTTCTCTGCTATATGACCCCTTGAACAAGTAGCTAGTCAAGTGGAGTGTTTTCGCAAGCTTCTGAGCATTGATGAATCAATGGTGCCCTACTTTGGCAAACACAGCGCAAAGATGTTCATCAAGGGGAAGCTAATTTGCTTTGGGTACAAAATTTGGGGTCTCTGTTGAAACGATGGCTTCCCGTATCATTTGAAGATATAAACCAGCAAGGAAGAGAATCAACAGGCAGAGCCTCTTGGATCCAGGGTGGTACATCACAATTATGATTTCTGTTATAGAGCAGCACTCAATGGTGAGCAAGCAAGAATTGTTTTTCAGCCATTTCTCCAGCAGCTGCAAATTGTTCACAAACCTTGCAGATCATAAAGTTTGGGCCACTGGAACAATTAGAGAACAGAACATCTGGTGCAGACAAAAACCTCATGCCTACAAAGGAGCTGAAGAAGAAGGCACGCAGCACATTTGACTATCCCAGCAATGGATTGGTCTATGCATGCAAATTGAATGACAATCCTGTGGTTAGTGTAGCCGGTAACTACGACACTCATCTGCCAGTCGCTAAAGTGAACGTCGTGTAAAGAGTGTGTCAAACACACCGATCCCTCAGCCCCACCTCATTGGACTGTACAACGAGGGAATGGGAGGTGTAGATCTGTTAGACCAGCTTCTGTGTTTATACTGCCCTTAGATTCGTGGCAAGAAATGCTACTGGCTGTTATTTACACACCATTTGAATGCGTCAGTTGCAGCAGCTTGGCACCGGCACTGCCATGCTCACGAAAGCCAAAGTCACATCTAGAATTCCGTCGCCACATAGCTCTTTCTTTGCTGAAGTCCAAAGGTAATGTATCAGCAACACCCCCAGCTTCTGTTTCAGACCTCCTGCATTCTGTCTGCTACGACTACATTGTCATGCAAAGGTTCCTTGTACGCAAGGAAGGTGCTGTGTATACCACAGGAACACAAGATTTATGTGCAGAAAGTGCGACATCCGTTTACGCTTTGGAGACCACAGCACTCTGTACAGTGAAATGTATCACACTCCGCCTTGTTGATAACTTTGCATATTCATGCTAGCTAAGCTGTAGCAAATTTCCACAGAGTCTATCTATCTATTTAGGTATTAAATGATTTCATGTAATTATTTTAATCTATTTATTTTGTACCTAAATGTTGCTAATCCCACTTCTAGCAAATTCACCTCGCCATTTGCCGAATAATTTAGAATTTGAGTGTTCACTGATCATATTCCACCAATGTTCCAGTATAAGAACATGTCCATAAATTTGTGGTTTCTGATTGTAGCTCAGCCAAATTTGGAACACCTCTAATCTAGACCAATATTACCAACCTGTGGGGAAAAATGCTACAAAACATCGAAACTTCTATGCTTGGTGGGAAGAAGGTTAATTCTGTACATGTCAGAAACAACATAGTCTTTGGATTGGGAAGTTGAAAAAAATAAAACCCGGTCTTGAATACTACCTCTGTTTCTAACATAAGGGTGGGTTTTGGGGTCTATTGAAAAAAAAACTAAGCCCTGGGCTTATATTAGAGAAGATAAGGTAAAAAGATTGGGGCAAGAAAGGCCCAACTCACGTTTTCCTTTTGGTCTTCTGGTGGCAGGTGGAGATGTGGTAGTCTCTAGTTCTCAGAAACAGAAAATTAGGCAATTTCTGTTAAGATGCTTGCTTTAAAAAGGAAAAATGTCCATGTTAACCAATAGAAAAAAATATATAAGAATACCAAACTGATTTTACTCACTACTTAGCAACCATTAACTAGTTAGCAACCCATAGCCAGCACACATTGTCAAAAACCTGTATTGCTGTTGCATATTGACACATGACATGTTCAACAGCATATTCAAAGGCAATGCTCATTTATTAAGTCTACATTATTTTCTGAAGCCTCGCGTGTATTGAGCTATAATATCTGAGGGGAGTAAGGGTGTTATGGAGACTCGATAGACGCAAGGCTAAAGAAATTCATGGGCTCATACTGACCTATAGTCTACACTACTTTTCCTTGTAGTACCACAGGTTGTGTTATTGGTTACAGCACATGTACCCAGTAACAGCAAGCAAGCTTAAAACTATTTCTTGTTATATGGTGCATGTAAGGCAAAAACTGGCAGAACCGTTATTGGTTACGGTGAGGGTACATGTATCTTAAAGGTAATCACCCGGTTGCTTAAAGGGGAGTATCACTGATAATTGTCAGTCTTAAAATTAATTAATACTATGCAATATATTGTCCTTTCAGGATCAGGAGAACCCTTGCTCAAATCCCTGACAACCATGGGCATCTAATGGGCTATGGTTTGTCCCACAAAATGGGAGGCAATGTATAATATGCACTTTAAAACTTGGTATAAAACACAATAAATGTTTTAGCCCCAGCAAGAAGTTAACTCTGCAATAAAAGTTTGCAAGAATAGTATCATATAACAGAACAACCAAACCAGTCTACAAGATATTGAGAAGAATGAAAAATCGTAAATCCTTAGGTTTGCAACCAAAACATGTGATTTGGAAATGTTTAGTGAAATAATGCAATGTGTTTCAAATGGAGCCTGAAAAGGAATAGAATCTCATAACTTGCAAAGAAAAGCAAAGAACAAGCAGCACAATTCAAATGTCAAATTCATAGTTGCCTTTGAAATTTTGACCAACATTTCACAGTCCTTCTGAGACCCCATTGCTGCAAAACTGTTTATCAGTATACCTAATTCAAATGGTAACACCCGTGTGATCCATGTGCTGCCTCAATCTATATCCCCTTGTCGGTGTTTTTGGAAAAACAGTCTAATTCATAATCTATTGCACTATACCTGGCTCAGCTGTCTGTGAAGTAGTTATTGGCTCTGGAGTGGTTGGCGCAGGAGTTGTTGGCTCTGTAGTAGCTGCAACTTGGGTAGTTCTTGCAGGGGTTGTAGTGAGTAGGGAAGTGGTCCCTGGAGTAGTGGCAGCATGGGTTGTAGTGGGAGGGGTAGTAGTGGGCAGGGCTGTTGTTGCTGGGGTGGTTGTTGCCAGGGTGGTTGTCGCTGGAGTGGTTGGAGTTGTTTGTTGTGCAACTGTAGTATGCACATGAGAAGTAATACACAAAGTTGGTATGAAAGTTTTGTTAAGCATTTAGCCATAATTGCAGACATGCAAAGCAAATTTCTTGTGGTTTTAGTTCTCTGCTTTTGACATTCTGAATTTATTCTCAACTGTTTCCCTCCATCCTTTACAAGCAAAAAGTCACATCTGGCACTTGAACATACGCTCTCTGCCTACATAGTTGAGTTTCCACTGTTTAGTGTGGAGATATACTGGAAATGTATGGCAAATTCGCAAAGAAGGGAATTGACAGACATGGCAAAATCCAATGCTCAAAACCTAATGGTAGTGGGCAGATTCAATAGAAAGTTTGTAAATTGTAAAACTGCTCTTCCTCGTTCGAAGTATGCATACACAAGGAAAATTTAACATGAAGGTTATAATAAGCCAAGCAATCCACCAGAGTTATCTTTACAATTTGACTCCTTTCTGCTAAAGTTGAAACTGCAAGAAAAGTTCCAAATGGCTGTCATGTAGTGTTTCATGCATGGATTCAACAGTTAACAAATTAACTACATGAAATGATGCCTCTATGTTTGCTCTCCATCTCTATCTTCAAGTGAATGCCCGGGTGTGCTTTGCATTAATTATAAAGTACCAAGCAGCTGAAACTTGAAAACAGTTGTAAATTCACATAATAAGCACTTACTGGTTTCACAGTGAGTCCCAGTGAGACCATTTTGACATATGCACTGGTATGAGTTGACCTGATCAATACAATTGCCACCGTTCAAGCATGGAAAACTTGCACATTCATTGACATCTAGCAGCGCACAAGACAGTAGATCAAACGCCAAAGATTACCGAGAAACCTCATCTTTTGCCGTTCACTTCAATGCTTACTTGGTGATGGAGCACACTCTATGCACAAATAATATACTGAGATATTTTAGTAAAAAAAAATGTAAATAAAATGCTTTTCTCCACATGTACATCCCTCAATCACCACTGTTTCAGAGTGCTGTGCGGTGCTGAGTTTGCCAGACCTAGGGCTCTCCCAGAAAAACTACCATATGCCAGTATTTTCCCTGGAAAGATCATCATATAATGCATTTTACCCCAATAGCTGTGAGGATCTTTCCACAAGAAAACCTAGCAAATGCCAGGTTTTCCTCTAGAAAGATTGTCACGCAATAGATTTTCAGTCAATAGTCATGAGAGTATTCCCCAGATATATGCTAGTTGGTCTGAACAAGTTGGGTACTCTGGAAGTCGCGAGGCCTGACGCTTGAGCCAGACTAATGAGATTTTGGTTAAAGTGAAGTGAATGGCATTTTGTTCTTCTTCAACTCATCAGGAAGAATGTTCAAATGAACCCTATGCACGCTGGATATGAGCAGCACAGCAGTCGCCATATCCACGACTTTCTTCTTTTCTTGCAATTTGGGTTCATTATCGCTGGATACCAATTATTCTCAGCATAATGCAAACCATACTACTCTTGAATTCCACGGAATTTGTACAAATAATCATATGTTACATATGATTCACGTTCCTCGGTAGACATAAATTCTTCTTTCTCATCATAATCTTATTTTTGAGCTGCGGAAATCACGGTTGGGTTTTCAGTACTACACACTAATGATAGCGTCTGTAGCCCTAAGCTGATGGGCTTAAATAAAACAACCATAGGAACGTTTTATGGAAGCTTTGTTTCCCTCATCTGCGCATTCCTTTCTGTGCAGAACTACTTCCTCAAGCCACTGAAACCCAGCTTGCTGATCTGGAATTTTCACTTGGAGTGGGAAATCCAGCACACTATAGCTAGATCTTCCTGTGCAAGAAGATTTATCACAAGCTGAGGAGAGAAAAACCACAATGCTTCTGTCCATGACAGATTTTCTTGGGAAAAACTATCACAGGTCAATTGTACATTGGAATATCTTGTATGCTAGTTTTTCTGGGAGGGGGAGGGGGATTCCATCACAGGGAAAATCCATCACGCAAGAGGGAAAATGCACTCCAAGGAAGTTAAAAGCTGAAGCATTTGCCTTCGGTTTTGTTTTACTGAGGATATTATAAGGCACAGTAATGTCAAGGGTGAGAAAATGATTGCATCAAAGTAAGCTAAACGGTTTGCAATTATCACTTGTTATTAATGAGTGCATTGCCTAGAGTAAAGGACAGCTGTGTGAAATTCCATGAAATTCATTTAGAGTATTGTACAATGGCTGTCTGGTAGATCTGTAGGCAGTCCCTTGGGGTGCAGGTTGTAGGGGTGCCGTTTGCATTGCAATGGTCCATTGTTCGATCCTGGTTGGTGTTCCATTTTTCACTGGTCCAGAGATTTTGGTCGAGAAATTACCTTAATCCCATTTTGTTCAGGGTCAATGGTTGACAAAATATGAGGGATTATACCCTTAGTACAAAATCTAAGCAAGTCATTATTAGGCATTTTTTTAATTGTCTTAAAGCACAGAATTATACCCCATTCTATTCTCTTTTAGTGTCAGAATGCCTCTTAATAACAGAGAAATAGAGCTATTCGTGTGGAAATCTAATGTATAATAATAATCATTATATCAAGTCTCTGGTGTGATAACTAGCATTATATCTCTGCTTTAAGCTTTACCCTGAACACTCCTTTGGTTTTTCAACAGAGACAATTGACAAAAAAAGCAGCAATCCTGAAATCTTAATGGGGAAGCCCCACTTACTAGTTTCACAGTTCACTCCTGTGAACCCATCCGCACATACACACGTGTATGAATTCACTCCGTCTTGACAACTCACAGAGTTTGGCGGACCAGAACAAGGATTCGGGCTGCAGTCATTAATATCTGAAGCATAGAAGAGTCGAAAAAAGCTCTGAAAAGGAACTTTTGCTATTAAAGGGAAAATGGATTCTTACTTGTTTCACACTGTGGTCCGGTGTATCCAGATGCACATATACAAGTGTGAGAGTCAATGTTATCCACACAATTGACAGCATTCGGTAAGCCAGCACAAGGGTCAGGATCACAGTCATCGATGTCTGAAACACAACAACAAACAGTTACATCTTTTTTCTTGGAACCAACAGTTGAGCAGCAGTTCTGAAAAATATTTCATGTTCTACACATTCAAAGTGAATAGTGTCCTAGAAGTAGCAAAGGAAGCATATCCGTTTTCAACAACTGGCCATAGATTATTAGTCATTTTATATTTCAGATAAACGTAACTGGCAGATGTTTGCCACTTACTAGTTTCACAGTTCACTCCTGTGAACCCATTCGCGCATATACACGTGTAAGAATTTACTCCGTCTTGACAACTCACAGAGTTTGGCGGACCAGAACAAGGATTTGGGGTGCACTCATTGATATCTAAAAGATCGCAATGGGACAGTCAGGTCTTGAAGTTGAAACACCCACTTCGACAGTGGAGCAGCAGTGATCATTAATTTAATTGGAATGGTCTCAATATAATCACTATCAAGGTGGATTATTGCATTTGCACCAACTGGAGTTCAATTGTTGTTCCTATATATAAAAACACCCATAGCTGTTCACCACTGAAAGCTCTTGTAAATTATACTAGACTGAAATTTTTATTCACGGATGACTTTGGGGGGTAAAGACAATTTTTTTAATGTAAATAAACTCCAAAACTTGATGTACTCAGATGATGTAATGAGCAGGTCCGTCTTGTATTGATTTTCAAATGATTGAAGAATTTCGACCAACACTACTCACCAAAGAATGGATACTCTGAAATATAAAGGAATTACAGTATGTACTTCATCCTCTTTGTGGTGAGGAAGCTAACCCCAAACAAATCGATTTTTCTTTTGATTCATAACTTACTAGTTTCACAGTTCACTCCTGTGAACCCATCCGCACATACACACGTGTATGAATTCACTCCGTCTTGACAACTCACAGAGTTTGGCGGACCAGAACAAGGATTCGGGCTGCAGTCATTAATATCTGAAGCATAGAAGAGTCGAAAAAAGCTCTGAAAAGGAACTTTTGCTATTAAAGGGAAAATGGATTCTTACTTGTTTCACACTGTGGTCCGGTGTATCCAGATGCACATATACAAGTGTGAGAGTCAATGTTATCCACACAATTGACAGCATTCGGTAAGCCAGCACAAGGGTCAGGATCACAGTCATCGATGTCTGATACACGACAACAAACAGGCAAAACATCATCACAGAAAGCCTATCTGGGGAAGAGTTTAGCGTTATCATTCGTGACGAAGTCATGCACTGGTCATATCTACAGTTCATTCTGAAGCAGAGTACAGTGTGCTTCCATGAAAGCAAGCCCTAGTAGAAACTAATCCCATTCCTCATATAGCCCGATTCAAAATTATGGATATCCATCACCCGTGACAACACATATAAGAAATCAATGTCAAGCGGGTTGACCAGACATCCATAATATTTGGAACAGGTGATAGATCTAGGTTCAGGACACTCTCATCTCTCGAGTCTGGTGCACAACGTGTAAAACCCAAATAAATTGATGGTGATGGAGAGGCTTTGCTATTCCTAATTTCCTGCACAATGCATCATAAAGTTCTTCTTCCGAACGGACAGTACGGCCAACCTGTGATCCATACTGTACGGTGGGATAGGTAATCGAATGTGTAACCATATCTAGAGGCGGCGCTAGTAATATTATCCAGGAATCATGGCCATTACCTTCTTCGACTGGAGCCTATGCTAAAATCCCACACCGCCCGAGTACGCCGTGCTGAATCTATCTGTTCGTGTACGTGTGAATTCTACGTCTATGAATTGATTTTTCCAGAATTGAAATTACTGGTTTCGCAGCGAGTTCCTGTGAAGCCATTTTGACATACGCATTGGTAAGAGTTGACCTGATCAATACACCCGGCGTCGTTTAGACATGGATTGCTTTCGCATTCGTTTATATCTGGCAAAGAAGAATTCAATCAAACTCCATCAGGTCATAGATTCCCGCTTCCTTGGCATGTAATTTTCTTATTTGTCTGTCCCTGACATATATGTCTTCCTTCGCACCTGAGGATTAGGGTGTGACAAGAAACTGCGTGCCAAACCCGTTCTGTCTCTCTGTCTCTGTCTCTCTCTCTCTCTCTCTCTCTCTCTCTCTCTCTCTCTCCTACTCTCTCCCTCTCTCTCTCTCTCTCTCCCTCTCTCTCTCCCGGGCCCTGTCTGTCTGTCTTTCTGTCTAGATTCGTCTGTCTGTTGCGTTTGCCATTATCTGCTCTTCTGCCTGGCGTTCTCTCTCTCTCTCTCTCTCTCTCTCTCTTCTCTCTCTCTCTCTCTAATTTCTCTCTCACTCCCTCTTTCAGCGCTTCACCCCATCTGTAATTTGGCTAAATTCACCCTTACTCTTCAGCTAGTCTATAATCTCAACGTATGACCTCTGGCAGGGTTTTCAATGAGACTCGGAAGTCTTGCTCCCGTCATGAGCAACATCAAGACGTACCTGTCTGGCAGGCCGAACCCGTGAACCCGGCAGCGCACGTGCATTTGGCGCTATCCACGCCAATTACCTCACACGTTCCACCATTGAAACAGGTTAGCGTGGTACACGCTGAGTTCACACACAGACAAAGGCCAACAAATACGAGCAAACGTCACAAGTAAGATAAAAAAAGGTATAATTATACAGAAGGGGAATATGTTTTACATGCATTGTCAGGGGCGCAGTATTGCTAATGGGGGAACTTTTGCACAGCTGGCGCCTCAGTGACCCGGCACCCATGACATGATCTTTCGGAAGCAGGTGAAGCCTGCGTAATTAATAATAATTAATTAATAATTAAATTACGTTTAAAAGCATGGGTGAAGGTCTCACAAAACATCTCAACTTCAATTCATATAATTTGAAAGTGAGCGTCCGAGCAGATTTAATTGGAGTTCGACTCAGCAACAAATAGCCACCCCCTGAATACAAATTGCGCATTCTAACCACCTGCGTCCCTGCTCAAATACAAAACGGTTGATGAGTACTCAGAGTAAAAAATGCGGTGAGTTCGAAGGGAAGAGAATGGATGGAAAACGACCAACACAAACTAACTAGTTGGTAATAACTCCATACGGTCATGGTGTGTGCAACTGAGATTTGGACATCGGCCAGCCGTGAAGATGGAAACGCCCAAGGTAGCTACACTGGCTTTACCTGGTTAAGTGTAAGTGCCACAGCCGGAAGATTATTATTGTATAATAAATTTACTATATACAAAAGCTAGTAATTTGGACTATATGGTCGACACAGCGCCGGTGACCATTTTCATCGTTACAGTCCATTCGAGCATGCACAGGCCAAAGAGCAGATCTCAGATATTTTCCCACGGTCCCATCGCGTCTATTACTGTTAGTGCTATAACAAAAATTACATCATTGAGGGTTATGTACCAGCCTAGCGGCGACGTGGACGCCCTATGGTAGCCTGGGCTGACAACATTGGAAGAGCAATTGGAGGGAGAAGCTTTGTGGCCGCAAAGAGAATTGCTATGGACAAGGGAAAATGGCGCCATATTATCGTCACGGCAACCCAGCAGGGTAAGAAGAAATTGGAACTTGGAGCTATAACAAAGACCACGGAGGCGAGCCTGTGGTCACGTGCAGTCTTTGCAGAGCACGGATGTCGGTTATTCGGGCGTGGCTGCTGAGATATAGATGACGCACCAGCTGATTGTGGAATTCAGTGTCAAGAACTGGTTTCAGCAAGACCATGCTGGTTCGCACTGGCATTGTCTGACGCAGGCTTCCTGCTAGAGCTTGGCCAATTATGCCTATTTTTTAGCAGATTATGCTTCTAGCATTGCTAAAAAAAATTGGCAAATTATGCTAAAAATTCTGCTCGTTTACCGAAATTATGCTCAATTATGCTCATCGGAGAAACCGCAATCTACCCACATGAACACCGCAATTCCACTTATCCCTATTGAATATAGTATATACAGCATTAGGATACTTTAATTCCCAGTAAATTGTATGGATAGAAACCAACTAATCGGTGTTTCTGGACTCCAAAAGTTGACACATGTCAAGATAGCCGAACTTCATCTTTTATTGTAGCGAAGCATAAGAAAGGCTTGCAAATGATCTTGCAAGGCGCCTTCTTGCTGCTCATGAAAAGCAGCCTTCAATGAAGAAAACACTCTCTCAGAAACTGCTGATGATGGCTGCAGGAGGAGAATTTGTCGCACCGCAGATGCCCACTTTGGGAGAGCATCACAATGATCCCTCCACCATGCCACTTTCTCTTCATCTGTGGCCAAACGACAAATTATGCCAAAAATTCTGCTCGTGGGAGAAAATTATGCCCGTCAAAGCTAATTATGCTAAAAATTCTGGCAGCAGAATTGGCCACAGCCTACCCAGGAAAGCAGAGAGAGAAGTACAATAGACCTCTAAGCAGTATGCTGAGGATGATCAGCAGAGCCGAAGGATGCCTATTATAGTAGTTCAAGGCTGGGCGTGTTTACCAAAAGTGGAAAATTAATTAATTAATGACAATGTTTGACATGCAGAGAGGAATAGAGATTAGTGTGTGCGAGAGAGAGAGAGAGAGGGGAGAGAGAGAGGGGAGAGAGAGAGGGGAGAGAGAGAGGGGATAGAGAGAGGGGGAGAGAGAGAGGCGACAGACAGACAGACAGACAGACAGACAGATAGGCAAATAGACAGGCAGGCAAGCAAGCAGGCAGGCCGAGACAGAGAGAGGATGCATTGTAAATGTTATCGATTGGTGCGTAAAAGATCCAGCCATAATTAGGTATCGATGTCACATTCGGGTATCAGGCCGATACAGACAATTAGAAAACATTTTCTGGAGTGATCCGATAGGATGCGAAATACCTGTTTGCGGTCTTATGTCTGCGTCTTGCGGTCGTGCAGAGACATCGTCGAAGAAGGAATACAGGCAGACGAGAAGGAGGATGAGGCGGTCCATCATCCGGTTACTTGTTCAAGTCAGATTTGAAGGTAAACTCTACTTCAGCGTCCTGGTGTGTCAAACTGTTTGAGGTGCTGCCAAGAAATAGTGTTCCCTTTTACGCCTGGTGAAGGACTATGCCTCTAGATTTCACGGTGACAGGTTCTTAGTAAGATGAAGGCTAGACGCTGACCAAAAATTGTCATAGGCTGATTGGGTGGCTTACAAACAAAAGGTTTCTCTGGCTTGTACCAACCTTTAGAATTTAGGTTACAAGACGGTACACGCCCACATGGAGCTGAGTTTCCCACGTTGTTTCTAAGGAGTTTCACAGGCTTGTACCGGAAGAGATTGCGCCGGGCAACTAACTATACCCATAGATTGCATAGGCGTAGATCACGTCGTCGTAGTTCTGCTGGTAGGCATAATAGATTCAAGCGAACCTGCTGGGTTATCCACAGCGCCAGCGTCAGGCTTAACAATTTTAGGGCATCAACTTTTAGAAGATCATTATCCAGGCTTTAACTTTCGTGCGGGTGATAGCTTCGTTGTATTAAACATATGAGAGGGTTTTGCAACTGCGCCTCCTAAGGTACTCCTGTTACCTCGATGTGCTTTCACCGAGCTCAGTGAACGTTAGTAACTCTGGTCGATGTAAGCCGTGTCTTGCCTTCCTAAATTATACGAAAAGATTCCTATTGACCTGGCATGCCTATAGATCTAGACCTAAGCTTACTGCACCGGATCAGAGATCGTGTCTAAGTCAGTAAGCGAGTTATCTTCAACTGCAGTCTCTCTGAAGGAGGCGGGAACATAAACTTTGTACAGTGTGTAATCTTCAACCTGTCAACATCACGATAGTCAAAGAAAATGCACAAGAGAATGCAGGAGGGTGTCGTGTGCAAATGTTTATCGGCGGCATAGTGCCATCGGATGGTGGTCACCTACTTCAGTTTACCCGTAGTCTAGGAGTTTCTCTCAAGGGCCTCCTCCATTGGGGTCTAGCACTCCATTGTTCTTCCCAAGTACCTCTTAGAAAACCCGTGCCTGCTCCATGATCTGCTTCAACGGTTACAACTTACAATCATAATAATAGTATCATTGTAGACTAGAGGGTGAGCACAAACGTGCATTCGTTATAACCGGCTGATTATTCGCCTGACGCAGAGATGAATGGACATCTCCTTGTGCTGTTTTTAGGCCAGCGACAGAAGCTAGATTAAAGATACTATTTTGTGAGTTAGTGTCGATGAGATGATCTTGTATTAATTTTTAGCTATCCATTGCGGGTCGTAAACGCTCAACTTGAAATAGCGGGGATTTCTGGTATGCTGATGTGTCTTCTACCTGTACTATTGGAAGGCGAGCTAGTGCCCGAAAGGGATCTGATCGCCATCATCTTACCGCAGTGTGGAATCAAGGATCGTTTGTACAATCTCACTTAACTGTCACATACTTCACCTGATAACATCTTAAACCTGCTTTCGACGGCTGCAGCTGGGAATCCATGAGCGTCGACACGCCTTGCCAAGTTACCGCTGTACCTTGCTTTGCTCCTGGCTGCTTCAAAGAATACCTCACCAGGCAGGACCGGAGGTCCTAGAGAGAGTACGAGGGAGAATTGAATTCTTCCAGCAGGCGATATTTTAATCAGAACAAAATAGACAAAAAAGATTGACCGGTAAGGTTTGGCACGCTGAAAAGAGACAGCATAGGAAAGTCACTCCTGTTTTGACTCAGGCTGAGGCAGTGGTCTAATGTTTATACAATAGGCCTTGCTAAAAACAGCTAGCCTTGAAATCAGCCTTAAGTGAGGTTGAAAGTTTTAAACTCTGCCTGACACCTCAACGAGTCTTAAGACTATCTCGTGAGTCTTAAACCAGCCTTAAAACATAAAGTCATCAATTGCAAGCAGGTCAGAAAGAAGAGAAGGAATACAATAGATCCGTTTTCCATGCTCGTCGAAGCATCTTGTCTACCAGACCACGGCTATGCTTGCTTTTCTACAACTATTGTTTCCGGGGATCCTGACCTCAGCCGGTGACATCCACTCGTTGCGCGCGCAACCGGCATGGCTACGAGCCACAAACACAACACCACGCTTCCTCTCAGGGTTGAAAGAATCAAAGCGAGCCTTAGCGGGCCTCCAAACGAGTTTTAAACCACCACATTTCGAGCAATGCCAGGAGTTTTAAAACAAGTTTATATGATCTTTTCTTAGCAAGGCCTACTATACAAACATCCATTTTAATTCCAATTCAGTCATGCTGTAACCGGTACCATGGTTATCGTGGCTGAAAGCGTACGTATCATAACATTTTATAATGATTAACATCAACATTGCGTTCGGGTGTTTGCAAGCGTTTGGTGTAAGGCAGCCGTTGGAGGCACATAGTCTGCACCGAATTATAGTTTAAGTTTGCGGTCATTGCATCTAAGCAAGCGCTGCAAATGCGGGTTTTAAGCGGGACTTTGCGCAAACAGCGCGGCTGTGTAATTCGCGAAGGACTGCGACTTGCTACGTAGGCAGAAGTGCGTGTACGAGCCGAGTGTACCGCAGTAGATGATGAGCAGCACGTATGCATGATTTTCCTTGTACGTCTTACGCAATCTCTCCTGTTGAGAATCACAGCCTTGCTAAAAAAGAGACTGCACATGCATAGCCTAGCTATTTGATTAATTTTTCTTGTCGCAGCCAAAAATTGTATCGCCGTCTTCCTCCTGCCACGAAGGCACGTTTTCCGTTTTATTACACCCGTAACTGTTCATAGTAGTGCTCTATGCAGTGTAAGAGACGCGTTGACTCAAAACATTATACGTGTGAATTACGTAGGTGTACCTCATACACATGAAAGCGAAACTGAAATTTAAGGAAAAGCTCAGCCCTGTCCTGTCAAGGGATTTTGGACTCTTCGGCGCATAAGCTACCGCCTAGGCAAAAACTATGAGAACGATGACTCTAAGCTCTCGAGTCTGGCCGATGAGAGTTGTCTCTGAGCAAGAGTCCTTTCTCTAAGTTTAAATGAGCCGTGCCCATTGCTCGGCCTGTCAGAGACCTTGTCACGGTTTAAGTGGGCTAGACATCTCACTATGCGTAGTTGCTGCGCACATCACCGATAAGGTAGCGCAACTTAACACCGGTGAAAGGGCATCACTAGCACCTGCGACGTTGTCGTCAATGCAATGTGGCGTAGTAGAGGACAACTATGCCGACCCGGGAGAGCGATTCGAAATACGAGAGTTGGAAAAGGATAAATATGCCTGTAGTCCATCAAGCAACATTCTCTGCGCGACGCTTTAACCTCGACAACTGTGGCTTGGGTCGAGCAGGGCTAATGCATTGAGATCAACATCGACAATGTTCACAATGAGCCGTTTTTATCTGCTCTACATCTCTCTGGCCATGATGCTGTCAGAAGTCTTATCCCAAGCTCAGTCACCGCTTCATGGAGAACTTCCTGATCCGCCTACAGACCCGTCGCGTAAGTAATTATGGATCAACACCTGAGCTGGACAACAATATTAACCGCAGAGCATGCACTTTCACAGTATTTGTCTGAAATGACACTGTGCGTGTCGTACGTTCCTGAAAGGTAGGGATTTAGTCTGTTAGCGGCGCATTTCTTCGCAGACCGATAGATGTTTGGTGAAACTTAGCTTCTAACCTCTGTGTGTGTGTGTGTCAAGCACTGGCAGCAAGATAGTTTGCCCTTTTTAAGGCGGCCGGTGCAACTCCTGCATATTACAACGTCACAAAAGAAATTGATCTCTATGCCGTTCCTATTTTGATATGCTCGCCTGGACTCTGATGTTAATAATTGTTGTTTATCTGAAGTGCTGCTTTTCCTTCTAAATTTGTTTGTTTATATATTATGATGATCAGCCACAGGTCCTTGCGAGCCTAACCCTTGCCATCCAGACAATTCGGGGATTTGTGTTGAGCTGGGGGACGTTTTGTACGAATGCCCTTGTCACATTGGATATACTGGACAGACATGTGAAACGAGTAAGATCATTGTGGTGCATACAAACGTTCTGTGTAGGAAGCCCTTTCTCTCTAAATTTGTCTCACACTCTCTTTTCTCCCTCTACGCTCTCTCTCCTTCCCTGTCCTTCTCTCTCCTGTTTTTCTTCGTCTTTTTCTATGTCACTCACTCTATAGCCTTGATTGCTCTGTGCTCTCTAGACATTAACGAGTGTGCCTCCTCGCCATGTCTACACGGTGCAAAATGCGTTGATCTTATCGGCGGTTACATCTGCCATTGCCACGACAAGGGTTACACAGGAACGCACTGTGAAACCGGTAGGAAAACATGTTAATTACCTCACAGTTGTTCATCCTAGTTGATCATCTTACTTATCAATTACATCACCATTGTACTACCCCTAAAAAGGCTACTCCATAATTTCTGGTCATAAATAGGAAAATAAGAAGTCACATGTCTGAATGTATAAGTTTTGAATAGAGAGAGGAATAGATTGGGCATAAATGGATCTTGGGGAAACACTACCAAGTGTTCTGCTTTGATGAGACTATCACTCCAGGTAACTGATAAAAATTTCACACACAACGTTACATTCGTCGCAACATTCTTTATGAGCAAAACGTTACTGTGTCCGTGAAATTGTGGAGTTGTGTTCTCCTGTGCTGTGGCAGTTCTCACTTCAGTACACACAGGGTTTGCAAATGTTGCAAAGTCCAAACGCAGGCGAGTTGATATTCTGCCTCTTCTGCTGTTGGCTAGACATCAATGAGTGTGCATCAAACCCGTGTGGTGCTTTTCCCAACACGATCGGCTGTGTTGACCTTGTGAAAAAATTCAAATGCCAGTGTGAGCCTGGATACACGGGGACCAGTTGTGAAACAAGTAAGTCGGGAGCCCCCAGGGGCGGGGGTCATACATAAACAGTTGAGATTACCTAGCTTGCAGCTCTAATGAATTGTGTGGCCAAGTCATACTTTGAGCATCTGCTTGATGACACGAAAGAGTATAATCATGTAACGGTGTCTCTAATGGAGTTTATTTTAAGAAGAGAAAAAGCAGAGAGAGAGAGAGAGAGAGAGAGAGAGAAATAGAGAGAGAGAGAGCTGATACGCAGCAGGCTTTATGCATTCGAGAATAGTAGAGACAGATAAAAAGGTTTCTAACTACATGTGTGTGTTTGCATGTGATATTATTCTGTGAATACCCATTACAGTTTCTAGATGCCTCGATCTCCACCTGTCTGTACAATTCTACCTCCCTTACCCTGTCCCCCTTTCTCTCTGTCCCTGAATATCTTTTCTTTCTCTCATTCTCTGATTTCTATGGTTGCTCTCTCTCCCTTACATTTGCTGCTCCGCCTCTGTTCTTCTTGCAGACGTGAACGAGTGTGCCTCGTCGCCATGCCTACATGGAACAAAATGCGTTGATCTTATCAATGGCTATATCTGCCACTGTCATGAGAATGGATACAGAGGCACACACTGTGAAACCGGTAGGAGATCATAACACATCACTCACTGGGAAGACACACACTTATAACTTCGTCTGTGTGAATTATGATAATTCTTTCAAGTTTCTGTTTCATTTCAGCATGTCATGACCAGTGCATGGACTGCTGGAAGGTCACCCATGTAGAGGAAAAAGCATGTAGAATTGACAGTGACTAAACCTGTGACGATAGCTCAGAATTTAAACATTTAAGATCAACATAGCTCTGCAAACTTATGAAGTGGCGACGTCCTCAAGTGGAATTTTTCGGTTTTGGCTTCTGCTAGAAATCAATGAGTGTGAGTCAAGTCCATGCCATGCGTTTCCCAACACAGCTGGCTGTATTGACAAATTGAATAACTTCACCTGCGAATGTGAGCCTGGATACACTGGTGCACGTTGTGAGACAAGTGAGTAGTTGCATAAAAAGATGCTTTTGTGGCATTCTGCCAACAAAGTCTTACTTAAGTTCATTCTTTTTTGTGTCACTTTTATTTTCAGTTTCAATAGTGCATGTTCTTGGAGAATGTATTTTTTTCTCAGCAGACTGGCCATCATTCATCTTTGGCCAAACTTCAACTGATTGCTTACTGTTTTCATTCTTTTGATTTGTGTTCAGTCATCAGCAATTGCAATCTGTCTGCATGTCAACATGGTGGCCAGTGTGAAGACCTCGCCGTTGGCTACATTTGCCATTGCGACAGCGGATACACTGGACCAAACTGTGAAACGGGTAAGCTACCCTTTCTTCTTATGAGTCTGATTAGAACCCAAGTGAAGACAACTGAAAATAATCTGAAGTGAAAGAAGAAGTTTGGTTTCCTCTCCACTGCAACAATTTTGTTGACAGGCTCTCTGTACTTACAATCACAATTCTCCTCCAGATCTTTTACGTCATCTTCGTTGTTTCATCTTTTTCTCTCTTATTTTTTTTTCTCATTGTTTAAATATACTCAGCATCTGATATGAGTACATGCAGATAAAAGTTCATGCATGTTTAGAATTTAACCTTAAATTATATACAATGATCTCAGGTGATTGAGATTCATCTTTCTTCCAGATGTTGATGAATGTAGTCCTGTTCCTTGTCATGCTCCACCAAACTCGGTGGGCTGTGTTGATGGTGTTGATTCCTACACATGTGAGTGTGCCACGGGATATACCGGCGTACATTGTGAGACAAGTGAGTCATTATCAGGCTATTACTGATGGATGAATTAGAGTATTACTTTTTTTTATGGAAATAGTTTCTCAACAGCTCAATGTTAACTAGGATAAATGCAGAGAAATTATTTTGTAAAAACTGCAACTAATTATTCAATGGCCAAGATACAGTAGTTAAAGACATGAAAGCACACCGAAGAAGTGTTTCCACGTACCCATAAGGCTTCCCCAACCTTACTTTGTCTTTTAATATTTCTTTTCCTGCAGAGATTATTGTTCCAAGTTCACTGAGTGACAGTGATCATGGTTATTATGAAAAGGAAGATGAAGGACTTGTGGGCAGCAAGTCAGCTGAAAGTGATGAGCCTGAGGAGCTCAAGAAGACAGAATATGGCTATGATCAAGGAATAGGTGGAGACAATTACCAAGCAGATGATGACAACAAGGGCAAGCAGAAACCATCCAGTTCCTACAAGGGTCGATGGGGTAAGTCACGAAACAATGATGGAAAACCAGAAACAAGTGATGAAGATGAAGTCGAACCTTTAAAAGAAGAAGAGGTGCAAAGAAAAGCAAGCAAGGATCACCCCCAACAAAAATCAAACAACAAGGGGGAAAAAGGTAGCAAACCCCGCAATGAGGGTGTAAGGAAGGGCAAAGCTAATGGCAGCCCAGATAACAAGAGCACAGTGAAAGGAGGCCGTGGACAAGATGAAGAAGAATACCAAGGGCAACCAAAAGAGTATTATCGCAGAGAGTGAGATATGCAGCCAGCACACAAAGCTTAAGACTGCAATACCATCATCACAAGCACCAGACAATTGCTGTAAACCTGAACACAGTGGCAGCATCTACGTTTATCATAACTATACAGCACACCAAATTTCAGTTGACAGCATTCTCATGAAGAGTATGCTAGGATATTATTTTTTTTTATTATGGATGTAGAGCTCTTGGCAGCGAGAATTTATAATTAATCATGTAATTCCGATTCGGGTACGGTTTCTTTGCCAAATTTCAAATTGTGACAAAACAGAAGAATGTTTTTTAACCAGTGGTGTGGTACTCAGGTGAATGATGGCAGGGTGCGAACTGGGCTGTTCTTAGGTAGTGTGATTGATCAGGACGATTACTACACTGTTAACATGCATAGAGTATCACCCTGAGCCTGGGGGGGGGGGGGGAGAGAGAGAGAGAGAGAGAGAGAGAGAGTTTCTCTTAGTATCTTGGCGTGGGCTGTATTTTGGAAAGCTGTGAAATTCCTGTTATAGTTCGTGGCAGTCACCATCAAGCACACAGTAGGCGAGGTGGTCTTGAGGTTTCTTGCCAAAATCTCCCTGCCAAGCTTTGGGCGGTGTGGTCTTTTTTGTGCAAAGGAGCTACTAGTGATAATTGATTGGCCATTTCAGCGTGGTACATCCATTACATTTCTATCCTTGTCTGCCTGATTTGTTTCGTAAAGTCTTCCTTTTTCTGACACTTTTCCGTAACACTGGTGCAATACATCACCAGCTGAGCGTCTTGCCCTGTTGTGCACCAGTATTGAAATCGTCGACTGGTCATAGTAGAGGGCGTCTGACCGATTGATTAGTTCTTATTACTAACGCCGCGATGTTTTTCCATGCTACCAAAATTTACGTTACATCGTTCCCTGGATTCAATCTACTCCTCCGGTGGAAACATGTTTGCACATAGGAAGACAACTGAGTCTTGGAGAATAATAAACCAAATTTCTCTTTTTCGCCGGAGGTAGGGCACAGAGGACTCGAACCTGAGGCGACTCAGCGCCAAGCCGAATGAAAAGCGCGATATAACAAGTGGCATGGGCATGGAGCCGTCGCAGGCCATATGGTTTAAATATAGCGGATGCCTAATGCCACGTAAAGTCCACATTTAACAACTCATTGAAGCTCTACGTTGCATACAGGACTAGGACCGGATTGCTACAAGTTGCAACAAAGCTAAGCTGCTTTGCTTGGAACAAACGAGGTTGTAATTGCGTTTACAGCGACAGAGTTCCTTGGGCTCATGCTCATCATGCAGTCTACCATGTAGATCTTGAAGACGCGACTAAAATAAAGCTACGTGCACTAAGCGCAGTGTCGGCATGTGTCGGCATGATGGAAATGTTGCAGCTTGGCTGAAACAAATCCACCTTCATGCATTCAACTGCATGAGTCATGTGGCCCTTTCCGTCAAAAGTTCAGAGCTCACGGCAACAGCTGCAATCGAATCAGCGGTGGGCTCGGGACTTCCTATCGCTATCGATATCAGAGAAAAACAATTTCATAAGTTCAAAGCTCACGGCAACAGCTGCAATCGAATCGGCGGTGGGCCCGAGACTCCCTGGTGTCTACAATTTGTTCATCTTCCCTTTTATTCACACGGCTTGGGAAAGGTTTTTCTCTGGCGATGTATTTAGAAAGGTAGACCTCGGCTCATGGCATACATTACAAACAGCTACAGCTGCGCTGCATGGCTCGGTTGAAGTATGTACGCCTTCCTATCATACATTCTGATTAGGAAAAAAAGACGCGATTAGCGCGCGCTGGCTAGTAACAGTTGCAGCGTGACGGACAGATAGACAGACAGAGTGACGGACACGAATTAATCGTCTGTGGAGCCCTCCTCAACCCCTGCGGGCCTGACGACGGTAATAAATCCTGCATGGGCCTAGCTCATGTCGTGGCGAACGTAGGCTACAGTATCGTAGTGCCTTCGCGATCGCAGCGTCTCGAGCAGAGGATATGAGATCGTGTCGAGAGAAAGTCACATAGCGTGCCGTGGAGCCAGTTTTTTTGAACTAGTGGATTGGTCGAGCAGCTAAGATCGCGATTTTTATTCGGCTGGGCGCTGGGTCGCCACAGGTTCGAGTCCACTGTGCACTCGAGCCGGCGAAGAACAGAAAACGACTGGGTTATGATTGTACTTTTACAAATAATGCAGTTACACATTTACAGGATATTATAACTTTAGCATCACATTCTAACGAGTGCAGAAGAAAGCATACCTTGTACTCTGAAAACTTGCCATAATACCATTTAGTCACAATTGCCAAGGAGAGTTTTTCTTTTCCGTATATTCATGACGCTTCGAGCTTGCCAACTGTTTTGGATAGGAGTAGACATCCTTCCAATGATTTCCGGTGCACCTTCCTATACCCATCATAGGGGAGCTGAAATTAGCCCCCGGCGTACGTTAACGTAGACAACATGCCGCGGTGCTCGCTACAACAATTGTTCTCATGACAGCGCAATGGGCAACAACTTGACTGCGCCGGCGTCTTGGACAGCTTTCAACGGTTCTGTGCTAGATACTCATGACGATACCCATCATAGGGGAGCTGAAATTAGCCCCCGGCGTACGTTAACGTAGACAACATGCCGCGGTGCTCGCTACAAC
>JAOWAW010062118.1:0-16778 GCA_028565695.1 Nicola tetela | reverse complement strand
ACACACACACACACACACACACATGCACACACATGCACAGATGCATACTGATACACGATCCTAGCTTGAAGTATGTGCATCATCGGGATTTTCTGTAGGGGCGCCATGAGTTCTTTGCGTCCCCACACTTTTAGGTCATCATTTCATCCATGAAATCCGAATAATTGGATAAGGTATCCCAGCTAGGGCACACTATAAAAAACCACTAAAACTGAAGGATCATCGACAAATTCAAGTCACCCCGGCGGCGATTTTTGCAGCCTTCGTCTATAGCTAGGTAATAATACCAAGGGATGGTTTAAGGTCTCTAGTCTGTTATGAAATACCTTCACTAATAAAAAAATCTTGTCTGCCAGCTTTCTGTATGAGCAGCTTTTCCATTTGATCCATTCTTACAGTGATGAGTACGGTTCTGGTAGCTGAACTGCATGGTGCTTTGTCGCGATCGTAGGATCTATTTGTCTTGATTTCCTCGTTGTCTGAGAGTCTCCTTCTGTCTTTCTTGACTATAGGGTGAGCGTCAGCAGCAGCAGGTTTCGCTGGGTCTAAGGAAGACCGTTACTCGGATTTAAAGACCTTCAGTCATCATCCATGCTCGTTTTGTAAGGTCGAGGGATCTAGGTAAGTCATTGGCCTTTTTTAACCGTCACTAACACTAGGCATAACATCTAGTTTTCTCTCCTTTATCGTTCATTCGAATTTCTCTTCAAATGAATCTCCATTCCTCAGAGTTTAGTTCAGGTGCCGTCTACAGCCAAATATGTCGCAACGTTGCTTCGTCTTTGGGCATAAACTCGTCTGTCCTACACAAGTAGCCAAGATTAGCGTTGATCAGCACACCTCGTATGCCATCGTGCAGCTGTTCACTAGTTATAGAAGCTAGCGTGCTCCAGTCTCACGTCACTACACGAGTGTTCTATGGCAATGCCGTGGGGTGGCGCATAGATGTCTTTCTAGAGCTAGTCAATCGTTCGCGATTGTGGAACACGCGCAAGACAGCTCTTGTGACACTTACCAGTGGCCCTTGCTGCTGTCTCAAAGATTTCTTTCACACCGTCACCGTACAGCGCTGAGCATTCGAAGTAGGCAAATGCACCTATCCTCTTCGCCATCAACCTACCCTCTTCTTCTTTGACAGGCTCTAACCTCTCCTTGGCAAGTTCCTGTTTGGTCCTCTCGTCATGTCGAAGATCTCTCTTTGCGCCGACGAGAATGATAGGTATATTAGGGCAGTGACGCCTCACCTCGTGTACCCACTTCTCCGGTACGCTCACCAAAGAATCGGGACAATCGATTGAGAAGCAGATGATAAAGACGTCAGTTTGAGGATAGGCCAGTGGTCTCAATCTGTCGAAGTCATAGCAACCGGTTGTAGCCCACAAAGCTAAGTTAACTGACTGTCCGTTAATGTAAACTTCTTTTGCATATTCGTCAAATATGTCAAAGGTGGCTTCTGAAGGAAACCTGTCTCCCAATAACACAGCAGCTAGGCATGTTTTCCCACAAGCTGGGTCGCCGACCAATATGACTTTCCTGTTGGACGCCATTTCAGTACGCGCCGAAAGACACTATAGATCCTCCTTTATCCTTGGTGGAGATCCCAGCAGGTCTTCGGATAAAATGTGTAACTCGACTGCATGGCATACAGGCAGAGCCAATCAGCCTAAGCGGTCGCCGCCGGCAGCGCGCTGGCCGAGCCGTGCTGCCGCTGCTTCACTAAAATGCACTCCAAAAATATTTTATTGATCTAGCTCTATCCTCGTGTTGACTGGATTCCTTCAGATACAGTGTTTACATCATGCGGCACGGTTACCATTAGCATGTTCAGGTAGGCATATCAAGAAGTTAGTACAGTGCGGGACCACTTTGACGCCTAGGCGGGCATTTCATCGTTCCTTCAAATAGCGCACTTAACAGCACCGTTGCATGATACTTATCGCGCAAGAGGGCGCTACTTGAAGCACTCACGCTGCGGTTGCGCGAAGCCTGTAGACAATAGCTAGGACCACAATGGGCCCACTTGAAGAAACAATAGACGTTCCGCTAGGTCAAAGAGCGCGCGTGCGCGAGCCTTCCTAACCCTGCCAGAAAAGTGGTCCAGAACTTCTTGATATGGTAGTAGGTTTTTCTGAATTCGCAGCCTCACCAGTTCAGAGAAAACTATAATTAGGAACGAAGAGTATCAAAACTAAACAGATGAAATATTTCTGTCAAACACGATACGGACACAATTTGACAAGTTAGAATCAACAGACAGATACTTACACAGAGCAGCTTTAAAAAGCTTAACAGACGAGCAAGCGGTTATAGCAATAGGAAGGGCCTTCCATAGCCAAGACAGTCTATGACTAGGACAGTTTACAGCTGACATTGTTTCAGCCGAGGAATTAAACATTTGAGATACGGACGCACGTGTTGTGTAGTTAGAGGTCTGAGGAGTGCACAACTCTGTCAGACGCAAGGGAGAGTTCGCTTTATGGCAGTTATAAGCAACAATTCCTAGCTTCGGTATCCAGCTTACCTCCACTGAGGGACAATGTTCAACCGGATGCACAGCTCTCGAATATCATCTCTGGGATCCGCAACTACAATGTTGACATCTTTCTGGTGAAAAGCCAATAGCCTATTGCGCTCGGCAGCAGACAGTGAAGTGACGAAGGCCACAATTGTGCATTCCAGATCAGGCTGAATTCCACCGCAGGGGAAAACATACGACGAACAGCTAGAGGCATCAGTCGTGCTGATAGTCGCAGAACACCAAAGTTACGTGCAACATTTCTAGCTATACTGTCCACGTGATGTGACCAGCTTAGGTGGTCGGGGAGCAGAGCTCCAAGGCAACGTATAATGGGAAAGACAGAGACCTGACCATCGTTCAGCATCACAGTAGGCAAGTGTTGCACGGAGGACCTTGACCGTGGAGTAATAACCATCATTTTTGTCTTCTGGATGTTGACAGAAAGACCGCTCAGGATGGACTGAGAATGCACGCAATCTCTGAAAGCGAGTGGGATACCTGTAGTAACGCATCATGAACTGATAAGGCTGAAGAGAGTGTCTTATCATCTGTGAAGAGCAACAGTGAGGAGCAAAACTTATTTGCAAGTACCGGCAGATTGGCCACCATCAAGTTAAATAGAATCGGTCCAAGAACATGCTGCCTTGGGGAACGCCACGAGAAATGTCAAGATATGATGAGAAGTCACTGGAAGTAACTACCCGTTGTCGTTTCCCATGGAGGTAACTAGAAAAATCACTTGAGGACTGTTCCGCAAATCCTGGCACCATGGAGATGTAGTAACAACTGCTGGTGTCCGACCCGATCAAATGCTTTGCTCAGGTCGATGAAAATGATGGCAGTTACCAAACCTTTATCCCATGCACAGTACCAAGAATTTACAGTAAGTGCCAACAGCTGCTCAGTGGATCGACCTTTTCGGAATCCAAACCGGTAGTCGCTGAGTGTGCTACTGTTTTCAAGATAGTCACTCAATTGGTACTTCACAATCTTCACCAGAACCTTCGATAAGATGGAGAAATTCCTCTGCAATTAGCTGGGTTGGATCTGTTGCCTTCAAGGCCTTGTTCTTGAGAATGGGAGTTACATGTATGTTAGCCAAGACTTAAAAGCCCGGGGAATGATATCAAGTTTATGATCAAGTGAGCGGTTGAATAGCAATGCCAACTACGACAACATGACTGGAGCTGTAAGTTTTAGCACCACGGAGGCAATACTATCTGGACCTGGGCTGAGATGAGACAAAATATTTTCAATGTTGTTATTGACGTGAAAACAGAAAGACCTCTATGTTGCGATGGTCTACATGGTAAAACATAGCTACAGTCCTTATCATCCACAAGGGGGTGAAAGATGTTGTTCAAGAGAGAAGCGGGAACATCAACCACAGTTTTATGTTCTCGATGACCGGTGATATTGTTCACTACTTTCCAGAGAGAACAAGGGTTAGAACGATACGTTTGGCAGACAGTTTGGAAATGCTGGTTACGGAGCTGCCAGTGCAATTTATTGCACTGGCATTGCAGACGTCGGAATTGTATCAACAGTACTCAATCAGAATGGCTCTTACAGAGCTTGCGGTAGACTGCCTTTCTGAGATGAATCAAGCCCAGCAGTTTCTGCGTCATAAAAGGGCAGTAATGTTTACGCTTTCTTAGGCGGATCACCGGAGCACATTGGTCCAGAACACAAGTTTCTTTTGCACTCACTCAAGCCACATCTCATCAACAATGAAAAGCAGAGATAAGGGCATTGTACAGGCCAAGGTTTAGTACATGTGAAGCAGTTTTCGTCATCCTTTTAGCATGTTTATTGTTAGATTTTATGCTCTGAGTCCAACACTGTGCTAGATCAAATAGAGTCCACTCATCAAGGATGGCAACCGCTATGCAATTCCAGAAGTTAAAACGATTGCCTGAACATCTGATCTGTATTTCCCACAGGACAAACAACCTAACTTAGAACATGCAACAGAACTTTCATAGTACTAATAACGGTGTACATATCTTAAGGAAAGCAGCTGATTGCGGAAAGAAGGCTAGCCCGGTGTTTGAGAGATATTTCTGTTGAAGGATCCATTGCATACTGCACATCGTGACCAACCCTTGATCATCGGCGGCGCAGCCAGCCAAGAGTGGGTGTCACGACACATATGGTCCCCCGTGTAAGGTGGGGGAGGGGACTGTCTGTACAGTGACACCAGCATTCACCATCGTGCAGGGTCATCTGAAATGAAATCCACTGGAGGGAAAAAGAGTAAAACAACTCGGCCCGGCAGGCTAGTGGGTCTGCTTCTGACTTCTTTGGGTATAAGATCGGACCGGTACCAGGCATGTCAGAAGGAATTTTCCTTGCCTGCATGTGAAGATTTACTCCGGTTTCCTCTGTCCAAGAAATTAAAAGAACAATGTAATGGAAAAAAACCTGCCCATGTAGCCTCAGTATTAGTGGACTTTACTCTCTACTGCTCGTATTGGTAAATCAAAGAGCTTGTGTGGAGCTCTTATATTGAATTGTCTGAGTTACACTTAAGTAGGTTGTTCAGTCATTTTGAACAGAATTCCAATGGCTGAGAAGATGGGTTCCACATTCACGAAAAGGAATGCTTCATCATTCAAGGTTACTCTGCACTTCTACAATTTTCAACTATACTTGCAGTTCGACTTTGAGTAAAATGTGTATGTGTCTGCACGTGTGCATGCGTGTGTGCATGTGTGTACACATGTGTGCGTACGTGCGTGTGTCTGTGTGTGAGCTATACTTTCATTACCCAAGTGTTATATGCTCTATATGGCAATCACACAACCTGAACAAACGTTGACGCCAATGAGTTCATTATGATGAAGTTTTATTTATTGCCGAGTGAGTGAAGCAAGTGAGGCTAATGATCATGACATAGCTAGGCTCGCATACCAGATAGCTAGTATACATACTGGGTCATAGCAGAGTTCAATCGCAGCTGTGCGTCGAGTTTTTTGGTTGACAAATACATCAATTTGTTTCATTCGAGCGCGTTGCCACGGCGTTAAGTAACGTAGCAGCAACCACAATGACAACACTCACTCACTTCGCTCGCTCAGCCTCATGCATGTCTGTTCTTTCCAGTTCATCATGTTGCTTGCAGCTATGGTGACCATGACGTGCAGAACAAAACATCAGCAAATAGGGAGAGAACGTCCATTGAAGTCATCTGCAAGGCTGTATACTACAGTTGCTTGGCAACCTGGCCCTGTATTGGGTATTTTTGTAAGGGCATGTGTACAGGAAAACTAGTTCTAACTTGAGATAGTAACACCTGAGGTGAGAAACTGACTGCATCATGTCCTAAACGTTAGAATTAGTTCAGTAGATTATTTGTAATGAAGGACAAACTGATGTTCTGATTCCAGCAGACTGAATGTTTCAAAGTTGGAATGATGTGTTACAAACAAAATTTTGAGTGTCCAAAAGAAGTCCATCAAACGTTTTCTAAAACGTTCAATGAGATATGTTTTTACAGCACCGAGCAAGGATAAATTGAAGAGTTTCCTGTCACTGGATGTTTGAACAGAACTATCAAGGCCAAGAAAGAGAAGTAAAGATGGAGATGGATTAAAGAAAGAAAAACAGAGATGACTTACTGATTTGTACAAACAATACCAAAACAAAACTGTTCAAGTAAAACCGACATGTGTACTTATTTAGGTATTATGCTTGCAGCATGCAAAAGCGAGTTTTTACATTGTGTAAGGATGGTTGTCACCATGACAACAGCCTAGTTAAATCGCTTTTGGTGACTGACCATATGTTAATGTGTCTGTGATCATGACCTACACTACAGAGTGTTTTCTTATCGGCATGCTTGGTGTTTGGAGTTTTGGGACTTGCGATAAAGATTACCACTTGAGTATGTGAAAGCATGCCGGTATTTGTGTGTCTGTCAATTTAAGCCTCCTGTTTTCCATCAGTGGAATAAAATTTTGTGACTTCAGAAATGGTGTCAGAGTGAAAGGAACTTTCCAGGAAGGACTGAGGATCAGTGAGTGTGTGAGTGACATCTAGATCTTAAAGACACTAGTGACAGCCAGCAGCCGCTATTTGCGAGCTCTTACGTGTCAGCTTGAAATGACGTCTGCCAGTGATAGAGCATTGGTAACCATGGTAACATGTACCTGTGAGGACTTTGACTTGCACAGTGCTTGCATAATGTATACAGTGGCATTGCCAGCTGCCATGAGCAGATGTCACTGTTTGACCCTCAAGGGAAGCATGGCTGAGAAAAATTATTTTGCAGGTACAAAATATCTCACCGCATATGGGATCCCTTCCGAAGTGTTTCTCACCCTTGAAACACACTGCTAGATACTACAATAAATTTGCCATTGTTAGAGAACGCCTGGATGTGGGCTGGAATAGCATAATCACCTGCACACGAAATCACGAAACATGTGAGCATATGCTCCAGGTATCACGCGCAAGACAGCCGGGAAACTTTGAAGTGGTCTCAGGCTGCAACTTATATGTACATGTGTAGACGCTTTGCTGAAAATGGAGAAAGATAAACAAGTAGATTTCCTTCTAAGCTTATCATACTCTGCATGGAAACAAAGAAAGTTGTTATTTCAGCACTGCAGCTGTGATGCAAAAACTTCCAAGTCAACAGCACAGCTAAATGTAGCTGTTTCTATTTTACCATCCATTCTCAAAGCAAATTGTTAGTATTCAACATTCTATACATGTTCAACTTTTAAGTGACTCACCCATGGAGATGACATTCCAATTCATGTTAAGGTGGCTCAGATCAATTTGCAGCACTGCAATGATGATGACTCAGAGCGTCAGAGCTGATATTTATGAACAGAAATTGTTTAAAATAGTATGTCATGCACAAATACCTACTTTTCTTACCTTGTCAGGGGTTATAGGCTGTAAACCACATCCACCCAAAAACAGATTGCAACATCAGAAGATAAAATATAATAATAATGCCTGGATGTCGGTTTTCTTGCATATCTAATGAAGCTGAATTTTAGCTGCGCAATTAAAGCCTTATGTCTATAGCTTTTAGCCCTTCATGGCCACAGAAATTTCAGCCCTTAATTATTATACTGACTCAGCTTAAACCACTTATGGCAGTAATCATTGAGTCTTCATTGATCTGCCTGCAGAAGAAAAAACTTGTCAGGTCAGTGGACTTGTCTTCTCAGCAGGGGTTTTGGATGGGTGCCTGGGCATTCGAAGCTCAGAATTTGTCTTCTCATTCTGCATGGCAGGGTATTCAAAACGCACTCAGTTCTGCTTTTCTGAGCGGAGGTATGCATCTCAGTGAAACCAACAGCAATCACGACGATGCATTCTACACTTGTTTGATATCTGATTTATACGAAACAGTACTGCAGTTTTCGAAAACAATGCTCAATTTTAAAATCACTGACGTTGACACCATTTCACAGTCAATGGCGGAATCATGCGTAATATGGATTAATGTAATAATGGGACATTTCTCTTCTTTGCCAAGACACTTCACTTGAAGAAACAATGAAGAAAGCAAGACCAGTTAGGGGTAAGCATAGTCGTCATGATTGCACCAGCACATAAACAACTGTGGCAGTCTAATGCCAAAGTGCAGTTACCCTTCGCACACACTAGTATTGTACAGCATTATCAGTATGGCATCCGTTTTACAACAGCATGCACACACTAAATTTGACTAAACCATTACATCAAGTGGAGCAATTGATCATGACTGAACCACGTCCAAGGTAAGAAATCAGTACTAAGGGGGGAAGATATGAACATTAAAAGAGAAATAATTTTTCAAGTCAGTGTGGACGAGGTCAAATTTGCAATTGCACAAAGGGTCCAGAAATAATGGTTACAAGTTCAAGAGTTCAGGAGTTCATTCAAACAACCAAGACTCATAGTCCAGTTTCTGTCTGTGGAATCACATGCTATAGAACAGTCTAGATCGGCAGATGTTATATTGCTGAAGAACTGTATATATCAAGGCTTGGAAACTGAGGCCAAGAAGGAGACAGAATAAAACACAGCAAAGAACAGAAGGAAAGAAGAGGGAGAGAGAGAGAGAGAGAGACAAGAATGTCCTAGCATTGGCATTGTTAACTGTGTCATGAACAACTAGCTTTTTACACAGCTGTGTCGTAAACAGATAAAGACACGGCAAGGGAAAAACACAGTGCCTCTTTTACTGGCTTAAACAGAGAGAACCCCCTCTTTAATAGTACACAAAAATTTCCAACTCGGTTCCAGTTAAATATCTATTTGGTCAACAAGAAATTATGGTAGACTTGACGAACTTCATATAATGCGTGTTTCTGTGTTTCTGTGCTTCTGGTAATAAGTTATGCACCCAGGCAAAAGACAAATATCTGTTTGCCAGCTAATGAAGCACAGCCAAGGAAACCAAAGGTGATTCAAGGTTTGCAGAATTCCATAAGCGTGTGTCGTTGATCACACAAAGGCTGGGTCAGAGTACTTTCGTGCACCCAGTCTCGTGGTAGAATCGGCTGACTTTGGTTGGCAGTAGAGGCTGAAATGCTAAATTGGCATCTTCTGGCAGAATTGCTTTCAAAATTTCAACACAGCTAAATGTACACAACAATTAAGTTGTTTGCACGTGCCTGTGTATTGCAGTGCAGGTTGGCCATTTAGAACATCTCTTTGACTTGATGATGATGGCCACTGCAGCAAATTCAACACGACCTGTTCTCTGACTGATCTTGTTCAAGTATAGCTGAACAGCAAGACAAATACATTCATGATTGCTGGCTATTCCATCAGCAATGTGCTGCAAAGCTTTCAGTGGTACCTCACATGCCCTCCTAAACAGACAAAAAACATAAATCTGTTGGCATGGAAACCAGAGCATACAGAAATTTTGACTGCAGGTATATGCCTTTCAAGCAACTGCAAGCACATGAACTTTATCAAGTGATTTTTTTATCTGCTCTGCAGTATAATATAAGAAATATTTCACTTTGGAAGATCCAGGACCAACGTTACCAGAAGTGTGTGCCTTCTCAGCTGGCAAAATTGATAAATAAAGAACAGTTTACCTCCCTATGATTCTCCAGGTGCAAATGGTCTCTACAAAGCATTACAAAGAACATGTGTGTGTCATTGCAGAAAATACTTTAACTGGAGTACTTGGAACAATGCACGAGCAACTCACTGCAACACAACCAGCTGGGAAGCATGCATGCACAGCTAGCTGGGGATGCTGCTACAGCCGATTCTGCATGTTTGTTGATTGTAGCTTTAACCTGCATGTGGCTAAGCCCAGTGGCCGGGAGGTTAATAATAAGATCTACTGTAGTTGCAGGTCACTCACACGTCTCTGTGGGTAGGCTGTCAGCTGGCAGATCACTGTGAGCACTGCAGTCTAAATCAGGAATGCACCAACAAACATTTTTAAGCTTCACACCAGGTAAACACTCTTGTGATTCAACTTTTAGGTCAATGTCTACTTTGGAGGTTGGTGGTACATGAAATCGGAAGCGACCAGACTTTTGATTGAATTCCTTGAACTGTCGAGTTCAGAAAATGAAAGCTTTCCTCTGTTTGCTCTACCTCTTAACAGAATGCTGTCCATACCAATGAATTGTGATTGAGAGAGTTTGAATTGTATCCCTAGTCAGGCAGAGACAATTGCACATTACTTTCTTAGCACACCAGTCACCTCAGTGACAAAATTTTGAGAACACCAATCAGTCCAACTACACTTTCTTTACAGCAAAATTGCCCAGATTTTGAAACGTTGACAACTGGCGAAGGATAATATTAGACAGCTGACTTACCTTCTCTTTGAGCCTGAACTCTATGCTCTCTCTGTGCCTGCTTGTGCTCCAACCTCGAGTGGATGGCTCTTCCAAAAGAAATCACTTTCTTCCATCCTGCCTTCCAACCTGTGGCTGCGGATCGTGGGCCTGGTCCACACAGAACAAAACATTCTCATGCAAGTTTCATCCAAAGTTTTAAACAGCACTGATCAGCACCTAATGTACCATGCAATCCCACAAGATTCACAACCAAATCTGAAAGTTACTGTTTCTAATTTTGCAAATCTGAGCAAATGTCTAACAATGTGAAACAAAAGAAATAGAATCCTTATTTCCAGATCTCATTTATGGCAATGAAGGTGATTCATGCGATGAATGAGTACAAAAAGAATTACAAGGCCACAGAAAAAGAAGTGAACAACAGAACACAACTTATGATGTCATCATGAACTCACAGAGCAACATCTTAGGAACTCATGCAGGGATTACCAATTGTGTGTCTATAAACAATGCAGGCCCTTACACTGAGGAATACTAACAGTCCCTTGACAGGTATTAGTGCGAGCTTGATGAACTGGCTGTCTGTTACAGGATGCCTGTGTGTAGTGTGTGTGTATGTGTTTGCCGGTATGTGTCAGTGCATGTGTTGAATGTATGTGTATGTGTGAGGGTGTTTGTGTGTACGTGTATGTGTACTTGTATGTACATGTATATGTGAGTATGTATAATAATTATGAGTGTGCCTGTATCTGTGCAGGTGTATGAGAGTGTGTGCTTTGTGCAGTGATAGTACCATAGCCAATGAGGTCCAACCGAGGCACAGTTATTGCTAGTTGAAACTTACCCTCATTAGGCCCACTAGGGAGTGAGGATGGGTTCAAAACACAATTTATAATGGGTGTGCACGTGTGAGTTCGTCAGTGTTTTAGCTATGCTCTTTGCATAAGTGAGGTGCTTTGTTGATGTGGTGACAAGTCTCAACTAAGACATACTGAGTACCTATTCCACTTTAATGGCTTCGGATAAATGACTGTCTTTTGCATCTGAAAGTGACCACAAGAAGCTTGAAAAGATACTTGAGAAGTTAGAACAGCACTTCTCAGGAGTGGAAAACAACATTCATGAATCGCTGAGATTCTTTACTTGCCAACAGGAAGACAATGAGTCTCTAAGGGCCTACGTTGTCAAGCTGAAGTCTCCAGCAAAGTCATGTAATTTTGGCACATAGGAAGGTTGCTTAGTCAGCGACAGAATTGTGTGCGGGAGTTGATGTAAGGCTTTACAGAAAGTGTTTCTAGAAGAGAGCACACTCACTCTGGAAAAGTGTGAGAAGAAATGTCACACAGGGGAGAGTGCAACAAGGCACTTTTGTGAAATGGGTGCTGTAGACGATGCCATCAAGCTGGAGCGGTGAAGGATGGGGTTTGAGTGAAAAGACACAACAGGATGTGATGTTGATGCAATAGTCTGACAAAAAAATGCCTGGAGGGAAAGCCAACGCAAGTGTCAAGCATGCGGTCAGCAACACATGGCAGGTTGTTGCCGAGCCTTTGGGTAAAAGTGCCAACAATGAGGGAAACAGAACCATTTTGCTGCAGTCGTTCTTATGAAAAAGCTAGTACAGAGACAGATTCCACAGATAGATAGCGATGACCTGTCAGCGTACAGTTTGCACATCCCTAGCATGTGACATAGTGGGAACGCCAGAGATGATAGCATATTGTGGATTGAGCACTCTCACAGTGACAAATTGAAGCAGGTTACAGTTGCCATAGACTACAGAAGACCAATGGACAAAATTGTGGTGGCATCGAAGGTAGAAGGACAAATGATTCATTTTCTATTGGAAATAGGAGCAACATTTAACGTGATCAGCCAGTTCATCTCCCAGAGCACACTAAGCTCACTAAGCGCAGGCCAACGAGCACAACATCGAAACTCTATGCCACAACTATGATCAAGCCAGCGGGTCAATATGAGGCAAAACTTCAAAACGGGAGAGCCTACAAGGCTAATTTCTTTGCTGTACAATCACCGTGAGAGTACCAGGAGAAGGCCATCATGTCGAATCCAGAAAAGGTCAGGTTTCAGCTTACCAAGGCTCCTTATCGTGGACACATCATGGACACATCACGGATACATCATCATAACAGGTAGACCGTAGCCAGATCCTTCCAAGGTTGCAGCAATAAAGAACATGCCAGGCTCTTAGGCATTGTTATAAGACCAATCTAGGTCAACTGCTCCATTGTGCCAGCTTCACAAAGTGCATTACATTGTAGTACAGACATTACACTGTAGCACAGATATTGCAATGTAGCAGACGGAATTCGAACAAAGACTGGAGGAAATTAACGGTATTCAGGACCCGAGACTGAGATCACTGCTCCTGCAAGCTATTCAAGCAGCAGTGACCACAGTCCCAACAATGGATATGCTGAAGAAGGAGATTCGCGAAGGATGGCCAAACAAGAGAACAGGGGTAAGTCCAGAAAGGATGGGCTTTGTGATTGATGAAGAGTTCATCCTCAAAGGACAGAGATGTGTAATTCCGAAAGACACAAGATTGGCCGTGCTTGCATGGATTTACGCAGCACACAATGGACATGAAGGGTGTGTTTGTTGGGCAAGAGAGCATGTTTACTGTTCTGGAATGTCTCAGGTGAAGCATTACGTCCATTGTTGTGAGACCTGCCAGACGTTTCCACAAAGACAGCAGCAAGAAACATCTGCACCTGAGCCAAACGAACTATCTGCTAGACCATGGCAAGAGGTGGCTGCCAATCTCTTTGAAAAAGGATCTACCCACTATATAATACCTGTTGACTGCTTTAGCAACTTCACTGAGGTCGATTGTTTAGGCACCACAATAGCCACAAGCCACAATAGCCATAAGCCATTCGAAAGTTGAAGCACTTATTTGCCCACTATGGTATACCAGAAGTTTTTCATTCAGACAATGGCCCACAGTTCAAATGCCATGAATTTGAAAGATTTACACATGAGAGGCAATTTGAACACGGAACATCTAGCCCCAGCTATCCGCAGGCTTATGCATAGTGGAAAATGCTGTTCAAATTACAAGAGGACTAGTGAACTGAGTAGTGGATGACGGCCAGGATCCGTGGATGGCAATTTTGGATTTCCGCAACACTCCAATGCAAGGAATCAGCCTAAGCCTGGCACAATGACTTCTGGAAAGAGGACTCAAACAACAATGGTAACACATCCATCACTCTAAAGTCCTGAGTGGAACCCTTGTGCTCACCAACTGAGAACACAATAGGCAAAGCAAGCACAGACATACAACCAAAAGACAAGGGATCTGCCACCACTGACAGTGGGAGACCATGTGGTCATAAAGTGCAGTCATCAAGATAAACCTTGCTCAGGCCGGTTAAGTAATGTCTAAATTCTGTCAAACCGCATGTTGGGTTTTTGGGGTTCTAGTCATCCTACATGCACCAAACTTGGTCAAAAGCTTCCTCTCAGCTATAGAATTGCTAATTTGTCTCTATTTGCTCTCTAGGACAGGGTTATTCATCAAAAACCACCGAAAATAAGACCTAAAGAAAAGCGAGGTTTTCCCTAGATCTGTCACAGAAATCATCCCAATTTTCAATGGAGTAAGCGTTATTTTACCAGATCAGTGCAAAACCTGGTGAAACACTTACCCTTAGCCTCTCAAAAACTAAAAATTCAAAATCATCTTTCATGGTTGTCCTTCTCCAATAGCCTTTCATACATTAGCCATCCCAAAGCGGACTGGTTTTTGGCCTGCAAAACACTACCTCTCAGCGATGGCATGTCAGTTTACCAGCTTTCGGACACCCCACTCGAATGGCAATCCACCAGAACTTAAACCTTGGCAATACCACCAATAACTGAGCAGAAAAAGAAAAAAAGCTTGACTGGCTCTTCTTCTTCTTCTTCTTCTGAACGGTTCTTTCCTGCCACAACGAACTTGGACAGAGCCTCAAACAGAATGGCAGCCATTTTATAACCATAGCAAAATAGCTCTTCATTGCGTTTGCACATGTAGTGCACGCTGAAACCCTAGCGTCGCACCAGCTTTGCGGCTGCCCGGAAGCAGCTGGTTAGTTGTGGTCTGACCTTGACATCATACACCATGGTACAGTATACCATAGGGTTAACCATAGTCTACATAGAGTGCATGCAGCGCAATACATTTCCACAGTGAATGTGATTAAACATTATTTAACTGGCCTGAGTGGAAGAAGGGAGTGGTAATTGAGAACCAGGGAAGGCGAGCGTGCATAGTCCAAACAGAGAGAGGCCAGTATCATCTGAACAGACATCAACTGTGACGTGTACCAGCCGAAGAAAGGAGTTGTGAGAAAGAGAGGGGGAGGAAGAACCACTTCAGCTGGATTGGCAAGAACAAGATCAAGATGACTGAGAGGAAACAAAGAATATCAAAGGCTTGCAGTTGAGTTCTATACAAGAAAACAGCACAACAAGTACAAGAAGATCTGGCAGAATAGTCAGGCCCCCAAGCTACTTAAGGATTTTGGGTGTGAGTCGACAATAGGAAAACTTATGTTAACAGCAAATGAAACAATTTCAAAGAAAGGGAGGTGTGACAAGTGACAGTACATAACAACACCTGTGTTATCTCTTTTATCACTGTTCTTAGTTTTGTGTGGATAGTGTAGTAAGCTTCTCAAGTATGAGACCATAAAAATGAGGTTGTTTTGGGTTGTCCTATAAAGTGTCGTCAGCACCATGTTACAGTTGTGCGCATATAATTTCCGTACTGGCGAGTAGGTGCAGATAATTATACTAAATTCTGTGTAAGTGTGTATCTAATTATGTGTACATAGGAGAATGTGTATGGAATTATGTCAGTAATATTTTCAAGCGTACATAATTATGCCAGTGCCACATTCACTACACAAATTTTCCATTTCCCTTGGTCCAGCATCAGTGCTTCATTCTTATGACCAGTGAGTTCAGATGGTGTCATTAATGTAACTTACTTCCCAGCCCTTTCTTACCAAACTGGGGCAACATGGTTAGAGAACTTGCAGCTGAACACACAATGTAGTGTGTGGTGTGAGTGTATGTGTGTGTGTGTATGTGTGTGTATGTGTATGTGTGTGTGTGTGTGTGTGTGTGCGTGTGAATATCTGACTTAGTTAATGTGTGAATACACATGCAAGTGTATGCGTGTATGTGTGTGCGCATGTGTGTGTATTCATGCAAATATCTAACTCATGGATGAAAGCATGCGCGAGCCTCCAAGTATGTGTGTGTGTGTGTGTGTGTGTGTGTGTGTGTGTGTGTGTGTGTGTGTTCGGCAGGGTAATGTGTGTGCATGCGTGCGTGAATGCTCACGTATGTAAACATGAGCATGAATACTATACTGGTATGTGGTGTGACAGTCAGCCATCACGACTGCTTTACATTTAACTTGGGTCTGCTTCCACATTATTTGCATTGTGCAGGAAGTTGACATCTTACTTTCTTCAACAACAGAATAAAAAGTTAAAACTCCATCCTTAAAATAGCTATTCCTTTTCTGACTTGAAAAATTGTCGGAAGGCTGGAAAATCATCAAGTGCCTTCTTCTTTCTTCTTCCTTTTTTCCTTCTTGTTCTTCCTCTTATTTGTCTCAGCTTGTTCTACCAACTCTTGCATGGTGGAGGCAAGAGCACAGCCTTGTTCTTCTGTGAGTTATACAATGGCCTGGGACCACCATAGCTGAGATCTCTTCTTCCTCCTACAGCTGTGTCATGCTCTATTTGCTCTCTGCGAGAGGGATTTCACTGGAGTTTTCTTTTGCTTCCTCTTGTCATCGCCTTTCCTCTTTTCTGTGTGTTGCAATTTCTTTGTGGAACTCGCTTCTAGTGTCTCTAGTTCTTTCTAATTCCCCCTCTTCATTCTGTTCAACTCTGTAAGATTTTTTGCAGCAGATAAGTCAGTCTTCGCTTATAGTTAAACCTTATCTCAAATGTGGTATGTTTTTCTCATTCTGTACTTTGTAATTTACCGTTTCAGAGGAGGCGGCCCTTGATTAGCTTTTAGCTAATGGAAAATCTCTTTAAACAAATTGCTTCAATGATAACAATAAGTTTCTGTAAAGTTTCATTACTTCTGTAGTTCTGCTTCCCTAGAAAACCATAGCCTAGTAGTAGTGTAATAGAGTGTGTCTTGAACCATTTCTAATATGTATGCATGCATTTTTCTAAAAATCCCCTTACTGGACCTCGTTCTTTCGAATAACGAGTACTATAGCCTGTCCAATTTTCCCAGATTTGGATAGGGGTTCGTGTGCTAAAATATCATAAAGGTATTTTTTTAGTTCAAGTGAGATCTGCAGCGACACTTCTGGTAGTCAATCAAGTAATTTGACCAAGAAAGAGACTGCGGCTATTGGAAATACAACTACACTTACCCGGGCCAGGTATCGTCGCAAGGATTGCTTCATCAAACGCTTCTTTAACGCCGACACCGTGCTC
>JAOWAW010062007.1:0-16778 GCA_028565695.1 Nicola tetela | reverse complement strand
GAAGAAGAAGAAGAAGAAGAAGAAGAAGAAGAAGAAGAAGAAGAAGAAGAAGAAGAAGAAGAAGAAGAAGAAGATTGAGAGAAAAAAGCTACACACCATAGCACGAAAGCCAAGCACCAGCACTGCACTGAAGTTGCTGTAGGCTCTAACCTCTAAGACTCTAGAATGCAGCCTAGAAATATCATGACACGGAGGCTTCCACATTATGTGAGATTGATGAGCAATGAGCCATATAGAATTAAAGCTCTTCTGGAAATCAGATTTTGCTATTTTGGGGGATGAGGGATCCGGATAAATAAAGGTTTGTTCAAGATGACACGTGTTGGATAATCAAAAATCAAATCGCTACAACGTACAGAAGAAAACCAGAGACTTTGACAAGATAAGAAGGAAAGAGAGAAGAAGGTAGGATGAGGAAGTTGAGTAGGAAGGGAATAAAACAATGGCAATGCTATCTGTGCTGGTTCCTTCCGCCAGGGAGGGTGGATCGAACTCTTGACCACCATTCCTCCAGATGAAAGTCATCAATAGCTGCATAGAAGTGCCGCCACCACAGGGTGGCAAACATCTCAACCCTGTGAAGAGAAACAAATGAACAGACATGTATACAATGTGCTCTTACTCCTTGCACCGAGACTTCATGAACACCAAAAAGCCAGAAACCGTCTTCATTGAAAAAATTTGATACTCAACATTTCTGACATAAGAACAGCGTTTATGCTAGGAGCATGACAGCCAATCATTTTACAGTTTGTTGATCAAAGACCAGGTCACCACAAATGTGGGCAGATTGGTAGAGGCATTAACATCATGTTAGTTTTGCATAAACTTTGCCAAGACCTGTCATTGCAGCTTTGAGTATAATGACCACCTTTCACTGTGAAAAAGCGACACAGTTATACTGTAAAAGCATTCAATTTTTCTATGCTACTGATAATTGCACTTTTGAACTTTTCAGCAAAAATCAGATCTACATGAATTTGTTTCTGAAACTCAGGCCTGAGGCTCAGATAAGATCTGAACTGCCTCAAACCTAGGCTAAAAGCAAAAAAATAGTGTGTAGGACTTGTTTTATGTGACAGATACAAAAATGGGTGCAGTACAAAATTTAGATACTTCACACTAGTCCTGTTGATTGCAGCATGTTGATAATTATTCTATTAGGGGTCATCTCCAATTACCAGACATGTCTGAAAATCTGAACAATGTCTGGATCTGGGTGGGCGGGAAGCCTTTTTGGATTGGAAATGTCCAACACTAGATAACTGACAATGATACTGTGCCATGAAGCTCATAAGGCTATGTCATGTGGCAGAAGTTAGTATGAGTATTCCCAAGCACTGTTAGATTACTTTGATAGGCCACAGCTACAACCAGCAGCTGCTGCAGCAGGGGTCTGTCACTCAGCTTGGGGTGAGCTATGCGGACTTGGTTTGGCTGCATATCCAATCCCTGGAATCAAGTGTAAAACATCTAAAATTTATACCATGTGTTACCTGTGGGTCTAAAATGTTCAATAATGGGATTTGGCTGTTCTGCAACCTGTATTCTACATGTACATGAAAGGACTGGAGTCAGACATTTGTTGGGATTGAGGGGGCGGGTGTGTGGGTAACCAACAATCTGAACACCGTTCAGATTTTCAGAAATGTCTTGTAATTGGAAATGACCCTTCAAGGAGAGACGACAAGAACTTCTTCAAAGCAGGGAGAAACATGCTAGCATCAAAGAGGGGAAAATAGAAGCCTTACTTCTTAATTGGACCAGAAAACCTATTGGCGTCTTCTCGGGATGGAAAAATGGGCAAGTGCCATGGCTTAGGGTTACGGCAGCAAGCAAAATGGTACCCTGTGCAGTTTGGAAAAGAAACAAAATAATGAAAAAACAAAACAAGAACAGAGAAAGTCACAAAGTGAGAATATTATTCACACACGGTTTCTGTTTGTGTCAGCACAGCCATTTCTGTAGGAGTCTACATCTATGTTTAAAAAAAAGGTCTGTTGTAGTGCTCTATTCTATAGGAAGGAACATTCCACTCAGAGCAAAGGCGAATGAACAAAAGTGGAGTGCACACAGACAGACACAGTCCTTTCAGTCAAAATGTTCTAACAGTAAGTTTCTAAATGTATTTCTTCTGTTTTCCTAACTAATGCTGCTGATCAACTGTCACATGAGCAGCCCAACATGAACCTTACTACCCAAGTGCAGTTACAAAGCAGTTTGCTATCATGCAGCTGCATGCCTCCCGCTTCTTCTGGTAGAGGTGCAATTCTTTTGACCCGAATCACTTCTGTACTGTGGCATTTCTAGAAAGACACTAAACACAATCCTTGTGCACATTGCCTGTCACAGTTTGTCCACTACAGCAGGATGACAGAAAAGTTATGGAGTTCAACTGCTATCTTTTTGCGCCTGCTGTATCATACTTGCTGCGCTAGTTTCTTGCATATGCAATATATGCTCTTGAATGGGTGAGCATGAGTTTACTACATAGGCATGCATATAATTAGCAAATGGCCTGGTGCCTGTGATAATGTCCCTTTAAACATGCAAGAAGTTTGATTTTGCAACCTTGCTGTGATTGTTGAGCTAGCTATGTGGAAGAAGAGGGAAACCTGCAACTTATAAGGCAGCCACAGGTAACGGGTGATGTCAAAAGTTCTCATGTTGATTTCAAACGGAACAAATTTCATCTATGGTTAGAGCACCCACCCACCCCTAACAAACAAGTATGATCAACCTCCATACAGTCAATGTAGATTCCTTTTACATACATGTCAAGAAGGAAGCAGAGCAGCAGAACTGGGGTGCACTTCTTCAGTGTAAGCCAGATTCAGTGAGATTACAAAAACTAACCCAGGATTAAATTAATCCACCACTTAAAAAAAAAAAACTTTCATCCTGTTATTGACCGACACATAACTATCCTAACAGTTTCCAAGACTGTGGTTCAGTAAAACATGTGGAGCTGTCGCTCAGCCACGCTTGGAAGCAAGTGTACTAGGAAGTTCCAGAAGCCACAATGTCCATACCTATGTGGATTATTACGGATCACTGACGTTACCCTACTCCTCAAGTATATTACAGATTATCTAATCTGGATTAGAATTAATCCATTCACACTGTTCAAAAAACGAATTTTTGTGTTGAATGAGCAGAATCCATTTTCGCATTATGTCCAAAAAACATGCTCCTGACTAAATGTACTCAGGGCAAAAGGGAAAACTGTCGCACTGTCCACAAATAAATATGTGATCAAAGCCTACAAAATTACAACCATGTAGATCCTATAGACTAGTAGATACAGGTGCTTGTACAGCGCTCAGACTTAGCATTGAGCATGTCAACAAAGACTTGCTTCATAACAGCAAAGCACACAACACGCAAAGGGCAAGATGAAGCTACTGACAAGCAGCTGACCCTGCACATGATGTACAAGCATGTTGATGTCGCATTGTCAACGTAACAAAACCAATGTTGCACAGCTGCAGTAGCATATAACATCTTCAACCAGTAGCACCAAGTCTCTAGGCTGCAGCTACACCAGAGAGGTCAAGCGAGTTGTAAAAAAGTTTCAACTTTCAACAGTTTACATGTGAACTGTTCATGTGTAGAAATGAAGTTAAGCCAATACAATCTGAAGATGCTTCATGATTATGCTGTACAGTTATTATGTTGAATAAAATGGCGTTGCATGGCCCACTTGGACAGGAAAATGCTTATCCAATCCTTGTACTACCAAATCAACATGAGTCGTACCACAAGTCATGCCAAATTTGACCAGCAATGGTACCAGCATGAATTGTACATAAGGCACGTCTCATGGTGCTGAGTCGTGATTTCATATTGCCTAAGCCATTCAGCTGACATGCTCGTACCGAAGTAACGACTCAACCATGAATCGTAAAGAAAAACGACTCACTTAACCTCTCTAATGTAAGATTAATTGTGCAACACATGTCATCAGTGCAGTATGTGGCTGCAGTGGCCAATGTGCTTTTGATTTTTTTTTTGTCTATCACAACAAATTTGGCTTTCACCACCCACCCGCCATACAAAATTTGTTTTGTTTGAAATTTGATGAGAGAACTTTGACATTACCCTTAAGTGGGTGTCTGTATAATCTGGTTGCAAAGGGATGCTGCTCATGAGAAGAAAGCTCAGAAAATTAGGCAGGTTTGTTCAAGTGCTCATACCTTTCATTGGGTAGTAAATGACACGGCGGACATTGTAGGCGTAAGGTAATGGCTCCCAGTTGCCTAGTGAGAGACAAACACACAGTGCAGTAAAGTCTTGTCTGAATGGTGGAGGGCTAAGATGAAGAAAGCAACACACATAGACCCAGAACAGGCCAAGACTTCATTTTAAAGTAATACCAAAAAAAAAGAAACCTCATGTGTCACCACAAAACTGCACACAAAGAGACAAAGAGGTGGAGATTTATTTGAGCACATACATGCCAATACATGCACCTGGTACAACAGAGGTCACATTATTGAAACCACCACTACTTAAAAGCAGTGGGGAACACATGTGGTGTTGAAATACATATGTGGTGTTGCAATAGATCTGTGGTGTTGCATAACATGCGGTGTTGCAATACATGTGGTGTTGTAATACATGTGGTGTTGCAATACATGTGGTGTTGCAATGCATGTGGTATTGCAATGCATGTGGTGCTGCAATGCATGTGGTGCTGCAATGCATGTGATGCTGCACATGTGTCTTACCATGATCACCATAGTAATGCCAGAGAAGGACCTGATCATTGGGGCAAACATAGTCGGACAAATCCTGAAGGAAGAAAATAAACTCTGCTGCAGCTGCCATAGTACACTTGGTGTAAGCACTAGGCTTCCTCCTTGTCTTTGCTAAAACTAGCCAGCCTAGCCCTACATCCCTGTATTCCTGCGTGAATCGCTCGCCAAGTAAAAGTATCTTCATAAACAGCACTTAAACCAAACAGCAAAACAGTCTCATTCAATAAATCACTGTGACTGATACCACTCAATGGACCCTCATGCACACAGGTTAAACGATAGTTAATACTGCGAGACCCCACTTAACCAGTCCCTGTTTATCCTGATCCCTCAATATCCACACACAATTTATGTGAAACAAACGTACACCATAGACATTACTGTGCATGATGCTTGCTGTTCACTTATCCGGTACCCCCACCTATCCGGATATTTTTGTGCATGACAAACGTGTGCGGTGGCCTCACTGTATACAAATCAATAAATTATGAGGGATGGAGGGATGGGGGACAATGGCAGAGACCAGTAGGGAAAAGAGGCAGATGACATTGGGTGTGAGAGGGAGAAAGATAGAAAGAAAGGAGAGGAGGAAGAAATACAGAGAGCAAAGTGAGGGGTTGCTTGCTCCATTTGCAAGTCATCCTGTAGTAACAAGGCCATTTGTCCTCCAAACTATCGATTTCCCCAGAGGTGCTAATAGCCGTCAAAAGTCAACACTATAGCAAACGCAAAGTAAACTTACCGACCACATCTTCATCAAACCATTAAAAATTTCCATTGAAGGTCTTGATGAGTTTATTGGAAAAGCAGAAATAAAATAAGAGGATAAGCATCACTAAAGATAGAACATAAATCAAATGGACACAAATTGCTATAGACTCTTTCAGAAAACAATCCACACACAACCTACTGAATAGGAACTGCCAGAAAGAAATAAGCACAAACCCCTCAAAGCAAAGAAAACAACAAGTCTCTGAGTACAAAAGGAAATTCCCTGCCAAGTGACTTACTTGAACACAATAAGACCGGCATTGAAGCATGGATCAACCACACCCTGTTCATTGGCAAAAGATAACAAGTCCTTGAGCGGTAGAGTCTTCAAGCAGTAAATGACAATAACGGCGGTATCACAATTAACAAAAAAATCGTGAAAAAACACCACCATAACTGTAGCAAAATGCAATGGTAGGTGATGGTGGTAAGACCAAGGTCATGTGATATTGAACATTTCCACACCGCTGCAGCAGTACCTAGCATTGTGTAAACAAGAATACTGTATCAACAGAGTTTTGTTCCATATATACATGCTGTAAAAACGGATTTCTCCCGTTGGTGGAATAATTGCCTTACAACAGGAAATAACATCAAACCAAAAAATTCCAGTACTAACTGGTTGTCTACAGGGTAAAAGTATAGCTACACACATGAAATTTCAGAGACTTCCAGTTTTAGTATATCCATGGTAAAAGCCACTGTTCTTAGTGTATACATAATTAAAACAAGCCATTGTTTTTAGTGTATACATATAACAAACCACTGTATTTAGTGTATACATATTACAAGCCATTGTTTCTAGTGTTTACATTAGTACACCTGGTTGTTGGATGGTAAATTATGTGAAAAAAATTCAATAGAAAACTCCTAAATGCAATCAGCAAAAATCAAATGCTACCCAGAGGGAGAGGGGAGAGAGAAAGATGTAGAGATAGAGACAGAGAGAAAGAGAGAGAGAGAGAGAGAGAGAGAGAGAGAGAGAGAGAGAGAGAGAGAGAGAGAGAGAGAGAGGGAGAGACTTAAAGCAGCAAAACTATTGGCATGGCTACTCACAGGACGCGAGCAGTAGCCGGCTGTGATACCGTCACCTTTACTGAACAACTAGTGAACAGCAAAACAAGAAAAACATGACACACAAAAAAAGACAGCTCTGCCATTTTCTAAAAAACTCTGCCTGGCAATACAAATTGGTCTCACTTTAAAGTCAGACTCATTTCTCTCCACATTTCATTGCTTCTCTCGTTTCAATTAAGCTTAGCCTTTGCAACACAAGCCTTTCACATGCAATGGGACACATTAACAGTTAGTCTGATAGTGTAGAATGGTCCAACAATAGCAGTTCACAATATGTACCATCCACAGTGAGTTTGTTGATATTGGGTAGGTTAGCTGGAAATTGTGATTTTTCACTGACATTGGGGTGGTGAGCCGGAAGTTGTGATTTGTCACTGATGAGGTGGTGATCTGGAAATTGTTATGTTTCACTGATACCAATGTGGTAGCTTCAAAAGCGTGATTTTTTGCTGATATTGAGGGTGGTAAGCTGGAAATTGTGATTTTTCATTGATACCAATACAGTGAGCTAGAAATTGCGATGTTTCCCTAATACTGGAGTGGTGAATTGGAAATTGTGACTTTTCACTGATACCAAGCTGGTGAGTGGGAAATCATGAATTTCCACTAATACCAGGATGGTGAGGTATTTTTCACTGTTATTGGGGTGGTGAGTTAGAAATCGTGATATTTCACTGATACGAGGAGGGTGGGGAGCTGGAGATTGTGATTTTTTTCACTGATACCAAGGTGCTGAGCTAGAATTTGTGACTTTTTGCTGATACAAGGGTGGTGAGCTGGAAATTGTGATTTTTCAGTGATTTCAAAGGTGGTGAGCTAGAAACTGATTTTCACTGACAACAATATGGTGAGCTGGAAATAGTGACCTTCCTTGATACTGGGGTGGTGACTTGGAAATTGTTATTATTCACTGTTAGCAGGGTGGTGAGCTGCAAATTGTGATTATCATTGCACTGGGGTGGTCAGCTACAATTTGTGATTTTTCACTGACACGAGGGTGGTGAGCAAGAAAATGGAATTTTTCACTGATACTAGTGTCGCGACCTGGAAACTTTGATTTATCACCGATACTGATACCGGGTTAGTGAGCCAGAATTTGTGATTTTTCACTGATGCCAGGGTGGCAAGCTGGAAATTGTGATCTTTCACGATACCAGGGTGGTGAGTCAGAAAACGCGATTTTTACTCATACTGGGGTGGTGGCTGCAAGTTGTGATTTTTTACTGGTATCAGGGTGGTGAGTTGGATACTGTGATTTTTCACTAATATCATGGTAAGCTCGAATTTGTGTGTTTTTCCACTGATACCAGGTTGGTGAGCTAGAACTGCACCCCGGTATCAGTGAAAAATCACAGGTAATTTTTCAGTAATACTTGAGTAGAGAGCTAGAAATTGTGACTTATGGCTGATATCAGTGGTAGTGAGCTGGAAATTGTGATTTTTCATTGATTCCAGGGTGTTGAGCTGGAAATTGTGAATTTTTCAGTGAAATTTTCACTTATGCTGGGGTGGCAGGCTGGAAATTGCGGTTTTACATTGATACCAGTGTGGTGAGCTGCAATTCGTGATTTTTCACTGATATTGAGGGTGGTGCACTAGAAATTGTGATTTTCACTGATACCAGGATAGTGAGGAAGAAATTGTAATTTTTCACTGATACCACGGTGGTGGTGCAGGGTAGACCAAAATGTCATCTATCCTTTGGCAAGGATATTCTCTTTAGACAAAACTCTTTCTTTCTCCAGCTTAGTTTTATCATTTTATCATGACGTTTCAACCTTGAGATTGATGCCTTCCTCCGGTTTTTTTGGTCTGAGTCCTGTCAGTAACTAAGTACATATATACAACCACATGTCAGGCAAGTTGTAGGTGATGCACGACTCTTTTGCATGACAGTTGTTTCATGCAAGGTGATGATACGGTGTGGTTGTGTGAGTACTGCACATGGTGAACGAGGTCAACTGAACCAACTACGAAAAGGCGTGTGTACAATATGTACAGGAGTGAAACGGTAACTGAATGATGTTCTCCTTTACGTGTCTGATACAGTAAGCCCAGTATGCAGTAGAAAGTTGTCTTCTGTCCTGTTGAAATATTCTAAATTAACACATCCAGGCCAAGTTTTTATCCACAGGCAGTATTTTTCGGTTACAAAGTAAAGCAAAGTTTCATCTGCATCATCATCATGAGTTCTAAAAGCATGCTTCAAAATTTTGGATAGATTGTCTTTGGATAACTAAGATCATTGAAAGTGCATCTCCTTGGACCTTGATAGCAGAGGATTCTCAGAGTAGTAATCGCATTCCCTCTTATTGGAAGACAGCGTTTTTCTTTGTCCTCCTTATGCCATTCTTAGAAGAGGATAGATACAATTATTATTCTTGTTATTTCCAGAAAAGTATCTATGGTTAGTTTTGCCATGTCACCCTTCCGACTTGACAGCAAGGAGCTATAGCTCAATTCATTTACACACCCCTTCAAGGCCAGAGTAGCAATGTTCTGCCTTCTTATGCCCCATTTCTATAGTCAAGGGATTTTGGTATTCACTGCTTAGGTACCACTTCAGGTACGTGTAGCTATGCTCTAATATATTTAGCGATTCTGTTTTAGCATGTGATGTAGCAAAGAATACAAACAGAATAGAGACTTTCTTTCTCAGCATATAAAGCATTTAGAGTATGTCAGCCATATTGGCCATACAATATGGCTGCCCCCTCTCTTACCTCATCCATATTGGTGAGTGGCATGAAGTCTGAATCCATATATACCAGCTGGAGACAGAAGTAAAAGAAAAAAAATCTGCCATCTGTGCTCTCAACAGTCAACAATGAAGTTTTGCAACAGTGCATTCCTTCACTACCAAATTTGTCAGCAAAAGTGATGGACTAGCCCATGGCCAAAGTACAGTGGGCACATTTGATTGCATGCCAAACCAATTTATCAAATTTTCAGCTGAATTCAGTTGGGGTGAGATTGAACATCTTTGAACATTTGCCTTGGTGCAGCACCATGGATTCTTCGTTGCCATTCCATTATTGCTATGGTGCAACAGGGAAGTTGGTGAGACTGTTTTTCTGCTCTTGTCCACGTCTTAGAAACTGAATCTTCTTTTGTAGAATGATGTTTCTTTGCAGTGCATTTGGTTGCTGTTGAGTGGGGTGGCCCAGCAAAGAGAAGTCAATGCAATTATGTAAAGATTTCTTCTATGAGATCCCAAGGGTAATCGAGATTCCTCTGATAATATTTGTGCAGTGCTTCTTCTCCTGAAAAGATTTGGTAGCTTCTGCTATGACATGACCACGTGGACCTGAAGTAGATGACCTACAGGTTTTGGAATTGTAAATCAACAAAGAAACCTACCAAAATGCCTAGAAGGCAAATAGTCAATGGACACAGCCAGAACTAATCTTCTCATTCTACCTTCAAGTTGGAATGGGTTGAATTCGAAATATTGAATTCTGGGTGGATTTAATTGCTCTTTCGACAAACTTGATTGCAAAATTTGATTGAATTTGCCTAATTTGTGTAAAATCTGCGCTTACTTTGAGTAGTGTTTGAGAGGTCTCAGCCTTACCTTACTGTACGTTGTTAAATTCCATGCCTGCAAGCGCGTATGTGTGCCAAGTATACCTGTGAAGAAAAAAAACCCGATAACATCATGTTGTGGTCAACAAGACAGGGGAACAGGAAACAGATCGGAAGGGTAACAGACAATAAGACAAAAAAAAACAGAGAGAGAGAGAGAGAGAGAGAGAGAGAGAGAGAGAGAGATGGTGAGAAAGTAAGTGTGTGTGTGTGTGTGTGTGTGTGTGTGTGTGTGTGTGTGTGTGTGTGTGTGTGTGTGTGTATGTGTGTACCCACACGGCAGAAAGCAAGAACAACAGCACAGGGAAAGGGAAGAAGAGAAGGTGAGGTGGAGAACCATGGAACAGGTCAACTTCCTGATTAGATGGAAGCTTAATCCTCACAGAGACATCTTGTAGGCAAGTTCTAAAAACAAACAGCTTATGGCCAAGGGTGCTCATAGAACATGTCCTTTGAAGATAGCAGCAAAATAGGCATAACCAATCTCACTTATCTTCAATGTGTACAATGCATACACTCTTACATATATAAGCATACACACAAACAAGCACTCAGAGCAGACCTCTGCCCGTAGGTTGCCGACCCTTTCTCTTCTCCATGTAGTCACAATCCATAGGCTCAACAATTTTGACTATGTAGCCAGCCTAAGAAAGCACAGAATCAGAAAGAAAACACCACGCCACATCACCAACAGCAAGCAGATCTCTAGCAGTCTATCTCAAGAAGCACAGCTACACAATGCAATACACACAATTAAAGGTTCATTCTCTCACTCACGCACCACAATATCATCATGAAAACAGAAAATTTGTAAAGTACTGAACCCCACTCATCTCTACATGGCATCCAAAACAGACAAAAACAAGAGCATTACTTAGTTGTGCAAAAATCTGACACTGAAGAATAGCACATCTACGGTGAAAAAGACTGCTGGAAATGACATGTGCAGAGACAACAAAGAAAGCCTTCTGGTCAGCTCTGTCATAACCGTTCTCTGAGTGATAGTATAATATACCGTAGCACTAACTGAGGAAAAGGCAGCTCATCAACACCTAACCTTCTTTAATGCAGTTTGTCCAGCTTTTGACACCCCTGATGTTACCATGGCAATCATCTCCCTGACAACACACAGCTTTTCTATCTCAGTGTGAAATGCTTGTGACGCCAAGATCATAAAGGCGCAAGTGTCATCAGCCAATAAGCTTACCTCTCAGCCTTATTGTAAACATTGCTTGGATGAAAATGGATTCCTCTCTCCATAGAACGAATGGCATATGCATGCATTCCAGGTAATTTTTTACAACACATGAATGCTTCCAAAAGAGCCAACAACAGTGATGGCAAACATTCTTGTGAGGAATCATTCAAAAACACTCTCTCTTTGCACCAAACAACATTTTGTTGACAAGCAATGTTTTGGCTGCATTGCTGTCTCGAGCTAAAGAGAGCGTTTGGATGGCTTTGGTAAAGTAGTGGGTCTGAAACGGCTTTTTTGGGGAAGTTAAAGCTGCTGTGGCAATTACTGCTAAGGCTTTGACCTTGGACACATGTTAGTACCTCCATGCAAAACCACTGCTGTCAGTATGTCAAGCAGACATTGTGGATATGGACATGTTCCTCAAAGGAGCATACACCTGATGTAGTGTTATTAGTACATCCCCGCGTGAAGGTGCATGTGTCCAATGCACAACATAACAACATAATGTGATAGAGTCAACAATGCATTTGCATGCAACTTCAAACCTTACACACATAGCATACAAGACATAATGAAGTATATGTGGTGGCCGTTACTACAAAGTATAAGCTTAGGTCCTTTGCTCAGATCAGGTGTGCATACTTACTGGTAACATGAGAGTTTCCTCAGCAAGTAGGCTAATGCAATAGATGGCACAACGAAGTCATCATTCACCTAAAAAAAGGAAATTAACAGGTAAGAAACAAAAACTGAGCATTGCTTGCATGGTTCTTCTATTTTTGGCTAATCTTTCAAAACTTGGAAAAAAACAAGTATTATGAAAAGAGGTGAGACTGCCTGAAAGCAGAACACACCAAATGGCAAAACACGTGAGAAAAATCTGTTCAGGTAAAGAATCAAGGTACAGTGAAAACTTTCTCAAGCGGCCGTACTCACAAGAAGAGGGCAGGTACATGGTGAGATAGAGAGGGAAGATGGCAATCAGAAAGAAATATAAAAATTCATCCAATAGATATAGAGAATGACACATAAAAGAGATAGAAAAAGAAGAACTGAAGAGAAGGAATGAGTCTGGGAAGAGAGTAAGAGAGAGAGTTAGCAAAGAGAAAGAAAGATGCAGGAGAGGAAGACACAGACAAACACAGATACATGACTGGTCAATTTCACCATGTGCTTACCATAGCAGTCAACCAAGCAACTCTTTTTCGCAACAGGGACTTTTCTGCCTGAAAATAATCAACAAACGTTCAACAAGTATTTTCACACAACAGCTGTTCCCCACAGTTTAGAGACTTCATATTAAATATTCAAAGCTAAAGAAACATACGATATTAGTAGGGAATAACAGTAAACGTAGAAAAAAGAAAAAGTACACAGTAAAATTGTGCAACAGCAACATGTTGCAACAGCTATCAAAATACCTAACAGCCAGTCTACACAACCTATATACCCCAGTATTACCTCAGGAGGATAAGGGAATACCTCCCGGGAATATTTTCCTGTTGCAAGCCTGAAGGTATGTGCTGTGTTCCGTGCGAAACCACGCGCATGATGCTGGCACATCCCTTATTCAAAGTTACTAAAAATAAATGTCACCAGGACTATGTCCGATTTTGATGCCATCTTCTTTAAACAGTACGCATCACACCATGTACAATTTTAATCTTCTCATTGGCAGAAAAGAAATCAACACCTTAACACAAAAATTCCAAAGTCATTTAGCACACTTTTTTGAACAGACTATAAGCTCTCGTCTTTCACCAACTAATGCCTGCAGCCTGACTCAGATCCACAACAGTAGCCTCCAGCTAAACAAAGATCAATTGTCTTGCCAATTTCCAGCATACAGGTATGTTGGCCAGAGGTTTGAGTCTGGCTCCAAGCATGGCTGGTAAAAGATGATAAACTGATCCATAATGATTCTCCTAGATGCAACATTTTCATCACCCAAACACGGCATGCTAAGTAGTGTAAAAGTTTTCCAATGCAAGCATTGAAAAGTGTTGACACTATACAAGCAAGGTAGAAATCAAGTGTGTATTCACACTGTCAGTAAGGCCACTTACACACAGCTGCCTGTTGAAACGCAACTCCATCATGTGCAAGTGCCACGTCATCTGCATTGACCGCAAACAGTATCACATGTAAAAACAATCAAAGGGATCCTTTCTTGGATAAATAGCCCCAAAACATCATTGTGTATTCCATGGCCATCACGTGCTATTTGATATTCTGCAGGGCTTTAAGATAAAACTGTCAACCTAAGCACTTGGCTGTAAAGCAGTAAAGGATGGATGCTTAAGCACCAGAGAACCCATGTCTTGCCACCAGAAGTCTGGCGAGGGTGACAATTTTGGTTTCCATTTACTCGTGAATAATAAAAAGAAAAAAACCAGTACCCCAACAGCATTTTAGTAAGTTTTTACCTGCAGCTTCAAACACCTCACCCCAGGGATACAAATGTCACGTCTCCTGCTTTCTCTCTCTCTCTCTCTCTCTCTCTCTCTCTCTCTCTCTTAACCCTCCCCCCTCTTTCAACAAAAGTGGGTTTTTTGAACTTTGGAATCAGAACAGACATTCTGATCTTAAACAGTTCATGCTCAAATGACCAACAGCCCACATTGCTCTTCATATGTCTTCAACAAACTGTGAATTCTGGTTTTCAATTATTGTGATCACATAAATTAAACTTCCTGGCCAACCTCTACACCACAATTGATATCTTACATGGCCTCTCTGTCTGTTTGTCTCTCGCCCCCTCTCTCATACACTCTCTCTCCCTCTCTCTCTCTTTCTCTCTAAATGTCCTCACTATTTCTTCTCTTTACCTTGAATGCAATGTACTTTCTTTTGAAACTCTATCCCTTCCCCTGACTGTGATGTATGCACAGTGCTATCCTACAAAGTCAGTACCTGCACTCCCTCATTCAAACTTCCAACCTGTCTATCTGATGAAATAGTCTTCCTTCTCATCATACAAACTCCTGTTAACCCTGATAAGCCAACCTGCTAAAGCCTCCCTGCAAACATCCTCGACAAATGAACACCAAATAACAGAAACTTCATGAAAATGTTCTCTCCTTCTACCAAGATAAAGTCAAACCCCTCATCATCCAAGGGTCCTATCTTAACCTTCTCCTTCAAAACACAGATGCTACCTGAAATTCTTACATCTAGCCCTCCCCAAGCCTACAATGTCATTCACTTGTTGCTCCTCTGTAAATAGCCTACCCAGTCTTGCTGTACTACAATGCATTGTGTTTTTCTGTTGTTCCCACTGCCAAAATCACTAAACTCTTCACCATATTCTAGATCACTGCTCTGTCTTCCTCCCACAAGGCTGTTACATCTGGTGGCACAATTCAATCCTGGAACACCTTGTCTTTTCCCGCAACTCAGCTTATCATAACAAAGAAATTCCCTCCACCCACAAATCTATGCTGATCCCCAGATCATTTGTCTTTCTCTCGTTCCACCATCCCCCTAGACATCATAACCATCCCTTGGGACATGGCATCCTCATGATTTTCCTAAACGAACAACTTCTGCTTGCTGAACTCACTATTCCTTTTGAATCAAACATCCTTTCTGCCCACACATGCAAATCTGACTGCCATGTTCCCATCCCACAGGACCTCAGACGCCTCTTACCCCTAAAACATCACTTTAGAGATCAGCTACCGAGACTTCCTTTGCTGCACAGATGTCACTGACCTTACCTCAATCCTCTTACTTAAATCTACAATCTGTCCCAAAACGTCTGCGCACTGACCTATCCCCGAATCGCAACCCTCTGCTCCAACCTTCTCCTTCCCTCTGAACTCTCCTGGACAACACCACTGAACACCACCACTCCTGACTCCTTGTTCCTCTTTATCCCAAGTTTTGTTTCTTTTGCGACAAGGCCCGCTGGGGGAGACATTGCTTATTTTCTTTTCATTTATGCAGCATGCTCTCTCCATCTACCTGTGATTATGTCTTTTCTCTTTGTTTGCATTCTTGTAATACATGCCTGTTGAGTAGAGAGTGGTCTGTAGCTTTCACGCATGTACTATAACACTATACGCCTCCCAACCCTACATATCCTTGAAAGTCTATTTGTTTAACGAATAACTAGCCTTATCTGAGGTGGGTGACTGGGACAATTATTTTTATTAAAATAAAGAGTATTTCAACAAAAGAATGTGCGAGGATAAATAACTGCCTCAGAGAAGAAATACTTAGTATCCCAACGGTTACTTTCCTCATCACACTGACGAAAGCTTACCTCACCGACCAGCTCGTTAGCCCCCTCTTGTCGCTGCTCGTCAACCATTGCAAACGAGTACAGCTGAACGGCGTAAGTTCCCTACGTTGGGAAGCAACGAAAGGAGTGTTTTCTTCGGAAAAACCTGAAGACTGGATATGGGGACTACAGGCCTCAAAAAGTCGCAGGAACGATCTCATGTTGGTACTTACAGCATACTTGATCAGCAAGCGATGACGGACTAGCAGGACGACCAATGCAACGAGACCAGTGGTTATGATTACCAAGCGAAAGGGCACTCGATTCTTTATACTCTCCAGCATCGCAGACATTGTGTTAATCTCCTCCTGCAGTATAGCAGCGGCGGGGTAACTGACGTCTTCCGAAATAATACTGCCAATCTTGGAAGTCTCAATCCCTAGAGTAACCAGTAGACTAAACTTTCAGTTTCGTCGTATTCTTGCTATTCCTATGCTTGCTTTACGATAGTTGAAGTCTTGAAGGACTTGATAACAAAAAGAAAAAAAAGACAACGATGAAAACTGAACACATAAGAAACGAGAGCACAATCGGCGGAGCCTATATTATAAAAAAATTGATCGCCATTTTTCTCTGCCATGGATACGTAAACTTAAGGGGGCTATAGCCAAGTGTTCTAACTACATGTAGAGGGGCCTATAATAATTATGACATTGTACTAGTGCGTGCCGAAAGCGATCTAACAAAGACAGCTGATGTTTGCCATGCGCATGCACTATATTTCCGTGAGAAACATTGCGAGGAAGAAGCTCTAGATCTGGTACAAGGAAAGATTCTGTTGTTGAAAATACCGCCTTGAAGAAAAAAATTGCCAGGACACGTGATTTATCTTGAAGAGCATTTCCCATCACACCAGTCACAAGAAACTTTTTCATGAAACGTTTCACCAGAAGTGTCTGTGGCTTCATCAGTCATGAGAAAAGCAAGGGAGTATAGAAGGCTAGAGATACTTATACTATCGCACTGAGGGTGTGAATGCATGTTACTAAAGACGTCAATGTTTGAGCGCAATAGGAATTCCCGGTGAGCGCTCCCATGAACTAAATAAAAATACCGGAAGGGCAAGGAAAGCTGTTCTTCTCCAGACTTACATATCCCTTGA
>JAOWAW010061896.1:0-16778 GCA_028565695.1 Nicola tetela | reverse complement strand
GGTTCTCTTTGAGTAGACTACCATGTGTCTGTTGAGTCACCTACTTTAAATAAAAGCCACTACTACTACTACTACTATTGATTTTTTTTGTTTAAGGTGGCTGGGTACAGTTGTAACACCACTATTTAAGAATGTATAGGCGCATAGAGACATAAACATCCCTTCAATTTGTCTTCAACAAGTGTCATACTACAGATATAAGAGTTGCACTGCAAAAAGGACATTCCCACGTAAAAACTTAAGATAACACGAAAAAGGTCAGTGACGCACCACGCCGAAATGACAGTCCATCCATAATACCATTGCAAATAAAATTAAGACACACAGACACAGATTTGCAAAAAGCCACAAGTGCACCCCGTCTTCCATGGGTATGGCTGTCCAGAAGCAGGCAACCTCCCTCCGTGATTAGAAGTGCTAACGATTTTCCTTTAGCGGTAAACACCACCGCTTTGACGGTGCTTGTTCCAGATCGGCAATTACATGTAATAGTAGTCCGTACTACCGTAGTACTGCGGCTTTTAGGGCGCGATCTCGCTGAAACAAACGCCTCTAGTAAAGGACAGTGCCTACCTTCAACGAGTAAAGGACAGTGCCTGCCTTCGACGAGTAAAGGACGTACAGTGCCTCCCTTCGACTACAAAGGACAATGCCTACCTTCGACGGGCCAGTAAATAAAAGTGCCTATCTTCGACGGGTAAAGGACAGTGCCTACTTATAGTTTTCCTCAGTTTGGCTTGTCTACTGCTACGACAGGATAGTAGGATAGTGGAACTAGCGCGGGCTAACCTACAGCTTTCCGTCAATTCTTTACATCATCCCATTATGCTGGTCCGGGAATCCCGTGCTGTAGGTTAGCCCGCGCTAGTTCCACTATCCTACAATCCTGTCGTAGCAGTGGACAAGTGGGCACTGTCCTTTACCCGTCGAAGAATCAAGATAGGCACTGTTCTTTTACCCGTGGAAGGTAGGCATTGTCCTTTACCCGTCGGCACTGTCCTTTACTCGTCGAAGTCGAAGGTAGGCACTGTCCTTTACTCGTTGAAGGACGGCACTGTCCTTTAATAGAGCCAAACAAACTCGCGCGATTCTTCCGCTCAATTTGAAGTGCATTACTGTTCCTTGTTGCGCCTTGCGATTGGCACAGAAAAGTGATAAAACTACTCCTAACAACGAAACCATTGCACTTTTCTTTAGTACTGAATTTAACATTATACCGAAAGGCGCAGGATCATTAGCACCGAAATTTGCATGCACCGAAAATTACCTGATACACAGTATTGGATATCGACTCCCGAGTTGGCCGGCAAGGCCAAAATGTAACTGTTTGCAAAGTGTCCGATCTCACACATTTTCACACAAAATATACCTCAAAAGGAAGCTAAAAGCATGGTGATTACTAAACCATGCACCACTTTCCATTTCTTGCACTTGCTATGGACTGGGCCATCGTCACACTGCAGCTGTAAAACCTAAACTAACTCGACCACGGACAGAAAAACTTGACGATGAGGAGCGTCAATGTCGACAACTTCATCTCAATACAGTACATGTATTACTCTTTTCCTCCCGCTCTGAGCCCCGCAGCTTGGACACCACCACCACTCCTAACTCCTCGCTCTACTTGATCCGATTTACTTTTGTTTCCGACAAGGCCCAGTAGGGGAGGCGTCGTTGCAGTTTTCTTTTTATGCACTCCGATAGGCTGTCTCCCGCTCTTTGTACCTATGCCTTCTCTCCTTTTATGCTATCTTGTAATACAGATTTGTCGAGTATAGCGAGTGGTCTGTAAATGCACGCATATAGTATTATATTTTCCTCAGTACGCTGCCCATCCCAACATAATCTTGTATGTCTATTTTGCTTTTCCACCCCCTTTGATAGACATACCCGAGGTGGGTGCCTGGGGCAACTCTTTTCTATAATAATAATGAAGAGTATATCAACAGGCTACAGTGCCGGTATGTACTACTGACTCTACTGATTATGGTAACTCCAAGTCCATGCGTAGACTACCATGTCCTACGTTTAGCAAACAAGCGCTAGCGGCGAGTACAGCCTGTCTTGTGATCGCTTCCAAGATTCTGCCAAAAACGGTCGTTATCCAAGCAGTGTTTTACTATGACCAGGCAAGAGAAAACTGATGTTACACACGAATTATTCTTATTCAGAGGGTTGTTATATTTGAAGTGCCAGGACTGGTTGCTAGTTGCGGCTTGGGCATATAACGGGGATCCTCGTCTCGTTCACTCAATGAACGAGTGGCTGAACCTCTCTATTATCTTATTGTCTTCCGTTGCTGTACATCAAGATTCTGTGGTAGTAGGCTACAGTGCACATCTCATCCCTTAAAAACTTGAATTTGTTGCTCAAAACCTACCAGTCTCATTTGCCAACAGACAATCAAATCCTAACGAAGCCCCAGCTGGATGGTTTAAGTGTCAAAATCCAAAAAATATTTAAAATCCACAGTCAACATGTCTCTAGGGGAAAGTGACACGTTTATTTCACAAGGACCCACAGTGATTGAAAATAACGGACCTGACTCCCGTAAATCAACGTTTTGGGATTTTGGGCTTTCTATCACATCACAAGAGCTTCTGGCAAGTGGCTGAAATTTTCATATTCGATCAATATTAGACCTCCGCCCATAGGGTTGAAGTGTCAAAATTTTTGTTGACTTACATACATTTGCAAAAATTCTCATTTTACAGTACTTACTGAGCCTAGACACAGTCAACTATACATGATTTGAGGTAATTACTTGTCTATGGAACTTCCCATTGCTTCTCAAAGCTAGCCACGTATGACAGCATGCTACACAATGTTCTTATGAACACTCAATGTATCAGTCAGCCCCGAAACACACAATGCGCAGCTGACTGAATTGTCAACACATAAGGACTGATTAGAAATAACCAGGAGCGTCCTCAAGCAGGGAGCTTATCTTGAAACTGCCATGTGCTCCAACTTGCACACTACTCAGTTTCCAAACACCTCCATAATCACCATTCCTAAGCTTATCAGCAGTTGTGCCAAATTTGTGCAGTGGAAAAAAAAATTAAGCAAAATTAATACAGCTAGCATCCAATACTGTTATACACGTTTCACAGAGGTTTAAAGTTACCCGCTCAGAGAGCTCAACCCTACAACATGTGACCAACAAACCAAAAATGACTTCTTGAACTGAAACAGTTCCTTTCTTATACAAGCCATAGAAAAAAAATACAACACAAAGTCTTTGAGCAAAGAATGCATACTGAAAATGAACCAAACAGCTCCAGCATGCAGGTCAAAGCCAACAACTAACACTAACAGGTACACATGAAGTGAAAATGCAGCCCATCAGCCAAACATGCATTATAGCATGTAAAGTAAAATTAATGGCAGCTAAAGAATGGGATCTTCAAAATAAAATGTATTTATTCATCACCAATCAGACACAATAAGTAAATAAGATCATATCAGAAGTGCCACTCCAATCCTATTGACACCTGTAGCCTTAATGGGAGCTTCTTGGGAAACTCCGCAAAACAGCAAAACATAACATTCCATAAGGGTCATCTCATAAGTTTGCAAATCACAGCTGAACAAAACAACTTTTGTATGGGGGAGGAGGTTCTGGCCGATTTCGTTTGTGATTGACACACACATGTACATACACAACATACATTTACATGCAGACTATGCTTGGGTCTACTGTTGCGATTATGTATTTCTCCCAGACGCATGCTTGCGCCTGATGGATATATATATATAGCGAGATGGGTCACACGGCACGCATGATTAGCCATGCCCAATCAAGTCTGATCAGATCTTCACATACATATACATAGGTGCTACCTGATTCTAGCAACTACAGTAGCTGTAGCTGCATGCTTTCACCCACTCTGTCCTTCCCATTTGTCCAGATCCATATACATGTAGTACTGCGTACATTGCTATCATAATACTGTATGTCCCTATAGATGTATAAATGTATGTGCATGGAAGTACATTTGTCATCACACTTTCATTTGAGGAGCAGGGGAGGGGTCTGTGTTTATTTGAAAGTTGTTTTATTTGGCTGTGATTTGTGAACACGAGACAAACCCTGAGGAAAAACAAACCTAACCTCCATCAAACCAGCAACTCCGTGAGTGAAAGGAATACCAAACACTTGCTAATCTACTGTCTTTGTACATGTGCAAGATCTCCTGTTCACACATCTAAAATAGGGCGAATTCTTGACAATATGCAATGCCTATTCCAAAATAAAGCCTACATGGGCCTCTCTATTTTTGGTTTCACATCATTTCATCCTTCTGACATAAGCACATGCGGCCCTGAACAATTTCTTGGTGTCCTGCCCCTGTCTTTCCCAAGCACACAATTGCTGAGGTACTCTACCACTGACTATGCAATACAACAATGTATCCCAAGCGTGTATGTTTTCTCTACAAAAACAAATTCTTATCAAACTACAGAATCATACTTCACCCAGTCCTGAATCCTACTCTTTAACCAACCCGCAGTGGGTGATACCTGTGCTGGAGCAACTGCTCCAAAGACGATAAATGGTTCAAATTTCAAAATCCCCATCCCTGATGCCTGATCTGGAACTGTCTCAACTGTGCACCAAAGAGACATGCCCAAATCCAAACTGTGTGAGTTTGTAACGCCCACACTTACACTTCTGGATGATCCTGATCCAAATCCACTGGTTTCCTCTCCCTGTATCCCTCCCTTTGATTCTGCATCCTGCGCCTCCATGTTCCTGGGGGGCAAAATGCTCCAAACAGTCCTACTGCCATCCATCGATAGATGTGGCCACTGATCCACAAATGTGCATCCAATCCATCCATGCCAATTTCCACGGTATCCTCAAATAGGGAATCCTCCTAAACAAATAGTATGATACACCATCAGGCATTGAATAACCAGCATGACTTGAAACTGACAAAAGAAAAGAGTGGCAGAAGAAAAGAAACGACAACAGTGAGAAGAGAACAACAGCAAAGACAGGGTGTAAAAGAATGTTAACTGTTTACACTTGACCAAAAGGTTTGGTATGCATACCAAATGAAGCATCCTTCTCCACCGATCCTCTTGGAACAGGAAAAGAAGGAAAGGCAAATCCACATCCCTGGATCCAACATCCACAGCACCCATCCAGCAGAATGTTGCAGAAAAAGGACAACCACACAACAAACCGAACATACACACCACTAAAAACCGTCACACTGAATAGACATAAGAAATGAAAGAAGAAAACTCCAATGACTCAGCGAGGGGACCGAGAAGGTGAACGGCTGTAGCTACGACGAGGACTTGGACTTCGTGATCCGCTATCACGACGTGGGCTGCGACTACGACTGCGACTTGGGGAGCTCCTGCCCCTAGGTGACCTGCTGCGGCTTCGACTGCGACTTCGACCGCCACCACCACCTCGGCTATCTTCTCTGACACGAATGTATGAAACATCACCCTAGAAAGAAGAACAAACCAGTTTAACAAATCATCACATGCAATGACTGCAAACTTGCCTAGACAGACAAAGTATAAGAACACCCAAAGAGCTTAGAAGTTGGAACCCACCAGAAGATCAAATAGCTGCACTTCACTATTCAATATTCAACACAGTCACAGATCACGCTTTGTATACATTCCATCTAGCCTACAAAAGCATCTGTTCTACAGTTGAGTACTTGTCAAATTTTGAGAAATGTGAACCTTATGGTATTCGAAAATGGTAAAGAACGATTTTATAAAATAATACTGTAGTCGATAAAACGGAAACCGCGCATCTTTCAAAGCAGTTGCCCCATTTGTACTTAGCCAGTTCAAACACCATATCTGAAGATTGAGCTTTCTGAAACTTCTGAAGTCGTAACAAATCGTAAAAGAAGGATTAGCCAACAAAAACGTCGACGGGTCACCTTCAAGTGTACCCCCCCCCCCCCCAAAAAAAAATGTTCATCGAAACCCCACGAGTCAGTGAGAGGATCGACAAGCAAAAGTACGATATTCACATAGGTCATGTCTACTGTAGAACATGTGGACCCACTCTCTCGTGAGTCGTTTCACCTCAAGGCGGAGAGTAACGCCTTTTCATTCTTTGGAGAATTACATGACAGCCGCAGCAACAATTTAGCCTACTTGCTCGCCACAACTAATCTGACGAGCGAATCAAGCAGAAGGCCGTACACGCCTCGCCTTTTCAAAGTGAATAGCTGATATTATGGACAGCAAAACATGCTTGATCACTGTACCTCGTGGGAACGAAACTTCGTATCGTCGAGATTGCGCAACGCAAACTCCATGTCTGAACGTCGAGAAAACTCCACAACACCAGTTCCGTCTCGGTAAACGTCTGCAAAAGTGACATCTCCAGCTTCCCTCATATGATCTTTCAAATCTTGCCAACTACCGGTAGTCGGCAAGCCGGAGACATGCACACGATAATCTCCGCGCCTTGGAGGAGGGCCACGTCCTCCGCGTCCCATGTAACCAAAGCGCTGGGGACGGCCACCTCGACTACCACCCCGTCCGTGGGGAGTTTCCACCCTAAGTCTGTATCCATCAAAGTCGTAGCCGTCACGACCCCGAACAGCATCTTCTGCATCACTGTGGAAAACAGAACATATTAGTCAGTACAAAAACAAACGAAAGCAAAAAAACTAGAGAAATGAAACAGAAAATACATACTACAGGCAGTTAGAATACAACACAACACATGCTTACGGAGACCAAGTCTTGCAAAAACCATCCCAAAAAAATCTACCCGTAGTATGAGAAAGAAACTGCCGGTCTATGATCTAACAGAACACAATCCGGCGAAGTATATTCAGCATTCAAAATCTCATTATGAACTCAAGTCCCCCTTTCCTTACCGAGGGTCTTCAAACTCAACAAACGCAAATGGCGGTCCAGGACGACGGTTTTTCAAGTCCACGTCCACGATCCGTCCATATTTGTAAAAAATATCCTCAATATCTGTAGATCGAACATCCGGAGGCAGGCCCCCGACGTATATCCTGGAACTGGTGCTGCTCCTACTCATCTTTTCAAACAACGAAACGGCAACGTTAACGCAAGGAACAAGAATAGAAACGACAGCACCTGAAGATCTGCATATGACCACTGATTGCACGGCAACGAGCTGCGAGTATCGCCAGCATCAGCAGAACGGCCATGATGGAAAAAATGTGCCGAACGCGCGTGCCCGAGCATGATCACCAGCCTATATTCATAGTGCTATAGTATTGACAGCAGCTGACCTCGAATCCGGGTTCTTCCATAGTCGCATCCATTCCTGCTGCAACTGTACCTGCATGCACAGTAGTGTTTGTGGGGTAGGCCATGACCTTTGCAATGCCAGTAGTGCTATATTACGGCTATGGCAGACTGAGCCTAAATTAAATCGGGAAAGTTATTGGAAACTCAATCAAGCCTTCCCAACTATAGCAGGCAGTGGATGAAAGAAATCTCACTGACCTAGTTAGTTTCCCTGTACACTAAGTTTGTTGGCATGTTATGCAGGGTAGGTATTGCCAGCGTTCGGTTGAATATCAAACTGAACATACAACAGGAAAAGAACCCAAGGTTGAAAAAAGCATCACCAGTTCACAGGCAAGCATAGGATTCATTTAAAATAAACATGCTGAGGAAAATTCAAGAACTACAAAGCTAACCTGGATCATACCGAAATTCACACTTTTAAGAAGAACTATTGGTACACTCGTTGCAAGGCCAATGTTGATCACTAGACAACAACCTGACTAGAACGGATGTTTCCACCACAATCAACTTCACTGCCTTCACTCAACACTTCAAGTAAATAGATTGCTGTTTTAATTAAAGAAATGTCAATAAATCTGTGGAAAGGAAGCTCTGGAAGGTTGCTCAATAAACAGAAGGAAACAATAGAACCAAAATGCAGCTGAGCAGGTGTAGCTGTTTATTAAGGCAGTTGAAATTCATTGCAGAAAGCAAGGCGGTGACTAGAGTTTAAAAAAAAAAAGATCTGAATACTAGGCAGGAAAAATTGTGTCTTGAAGATGAGCAAGCCAGTCTGGGCAGTTGGAGAACATGACCCAAACCGCTAAGAGACAAAGGTGGTGTGAAATATTTTTTTTTATAAAGACTGCATTTGCAAGAGTCCAAGCTTTCAGAGGCTTGGTGACTTAGCGAATGAAACTCGTAAATATCTCTTATCACTGAGCTGGTAGTTGTGAAGAGCCTGAAAACAGAAAAGCAGGGAATTTAAGCACTAGCATAGAAACAGAAGGTTCATGGTACTTGTTTCCTGTATGAGCAAAGTTACCCCATGAGCTTACAGAATTATCTACCACCCATACCTACATTGAGGCAGAATTGTGAAATAGAGAAAGAAAACAGACAAAATCCAATACTATAAACTCCACTTAAATTATTGTTTTGTCTTTTTTAATTAACCACTTAAACATAATGATTTGGAAGCTCGATCATAAATCCATCAAGTTTTCTGTTGTGTTATTCATGCATGTGCATGTGTGCCCTCCTTAATATGTGGCCATGGTAACTTAAATCGTTCATTCAGTACAACCATTAAAATTTAATAATTTAGCCAGATAGTTTCCTAATGTTCAAGCGAATATCAGCTCATAACATACAGCACAGGCATATCTGCATTCTTTTTCACCCCAACAGGAAGAGATCAAAGAGAACATATTATAACAGAAGATTACATAGTACTTTACCATGCATTATACCCGTCCAAATCCACGCAATTGAAGGCCACTGTTCGGCAAGTGCAAACAAATTTGCATTCTTGCCAAAATTGCTAACATAAATCATCTATGGTGATATCAGTGTTGTTATTTCTGTCTAAAATCACTTAGTTTTGCCAGCATCTTGTTATTCTTGGCCACTCTGTACATGTCTTTCTCCTTGCCCCCTGCCGTCTTCCATCTCTCTATAGTGACTTATAACCATTTTCTCCACATCTTTTTTCCAACACCATTTTCTTTAGCCCTTACTCTAAAGAGATAACATTGTTCATGTGTAATAAAAGGGGAGAGGGCACCACTTGTGGCAGATATTGTTAAGAAAAAATGTCAATCAAGACTTGCCTCCATACCAGCAAGAATTTCACCACAAAGAGCAACAAGAGCATTGGTGTTTCATACATGCATGTGCATCATGAGTAGATGTAAGAATGTGTGTGATATCAGATACTTTATAGAGTGGATTATTATATTTGGTTCCATGCACATTATGGTCATTTTACAGAAGTACAAAATATTTTTGCAGGGAAGCATGCCTGTTTTCAAGAAATGAAATGACAACATAAAACAAAAGTAAAACATTGGCCAAAGACAAAGATGTCATTGTTTGTGAAAGTTGCCCCAGCATTTACAGAGTGTGCAAAGCTGACACATACTGTAAACCCAGAAGATAGCCCGTGTAGCTATTGAACTATTTCATACCAAGTGCGATTCAATAGCGTATAAAGTCAACGGTTTCCCATGGCTGGACAAGTCTGAGGATGGCATACTGCATGCATAAGATGATGTATAACTATAACAGGACTACACAGTTAAATCATATAATTCAAACAATCACTAAAATGTCATGGTTTAGAGCATAGTGTCCATTTTGAAAATTTCTTTCGCAAACTCCCTCCCTAATCTTCCCAGATCTTGTAACTGCATGATGCTTGTTATTTTTAAGACAACCATGTCCATATGACACATGTGCAGGCACTCGTGTATGCACTTGGAAGAAAACCATCATGGGGATGGTTGGTTAAAGAGAACAACAAGTAAAAACTGCCATAAACCACTTACCACTAATGCCTGCAGAGCATCTTCTGTCGAGCTGAGCTGAATCAAAGCCATTCGTCGATCCTTCCTGTAGAAATGCAATGATACGCTAGGAACATTGTAGATGCAGTCTTTCCACATAGACAAAGAAAATTCTAAAACCATCTCCCAACAGAAATGCATGCAGCTGTTTCTTTAAGGATGATATAAGATAATGTCAATTAAGACTTGTCTTCACAACAGCAAGTACACCACATGCAAAGGGTGAGAATAACTGTGAAGCATTTGTTTTGTACACTAACACAGAAACCACAAAAAAAATAAAGAAATTTCAATCATAACATTACTTACCTGGCTTCGTTGTCATCCTTCATCCTAAAACAGTAGGCAAGAGTAAAAAAAGTCAGCACTTTCTTACCACCAATAAGACAAAGCATGACCAAAAGAAACTTGCAAGCAGGCATGTTAGTGAGCTCTTTAGGGATGAAACTGAAGAGCAAAAAATGACACGGCAATGAACTAGTATCAGTCCCACACATTAAACTAACTGTAGAACACAATAGCACCACTTGAGATTATACTAAGAATGGACAGAAGAAAACCAGATACACACTCAGTGTCTTAGACCATGAGTGTACAACAATAACTCTCGATCTACACAACTGACTGATTCATACCAACTACACACAGAACAGTAAGCAGGATGCTGTATGCCAACACTTACGACATCCACCGGAATCCAACAATAGTAGCTCCACAGTGTTCAAACCTATCTCGCAAATACTGCTCAGTGATTTCAAGTCTACAGACAAAATAAGGCAGAGAGAGAGAGAGAGAGTGTGTGTGCATGTGTGTGTGTGTGTGTGTGTGTGTGTGTGTGTGTGTGTGTGTGTGTATGTGCGTGTGTGTGTGTGTGTGGGTGTGTGTGGTCACGAAAGGGTGTAACCCCAAACAGATAACAAACAGCATCTGCAAAATAAAGAGAACATGACTTCAAGATGCACTTTATTCATTTACTCTCTATCTCAAAGTAGGTCATGGCACAAGCAGGCTTGCAGTATACATAGCTAATATAGCCCCTCTTTCTTCTTTCTCCAGCATGTGCATGCGCATGTTCACTACCTGATGTCACATGCACACAAGACACAACACACACTTACGGAATATTAGATAAATGCAGACAAGGGGATGGTGGATATATGTTCTGATAGTTGTGGGAGCCAGGTTGCTGAAGAAAAAGAAAAAAATATAAGCAAGAGAAAAGGTCAATCATTCAAAGATCAGCAAAACTATAAATCACAGTACAGTACAGGCTATGTTAAGCGACCACTGTATTAAGCGACCAACCAGTGTCAAGCGAGCACTTTTGTTTGCATGAATGGTGGTACATACAAATCTACCTGCATTAAGCAACCACCTTGCCTTACACAACCAGCAACTGCATTTTTCAGTCCAGCGACCACCATTTACCTGTATTAAGCAATCACCCTGGTCCCTGGGGTACATTAAGTCTGAAGTTTTTTCCATTTCCAATCCGTAGATTTACCGTCAGTCAGGAGGCTGTCTTGCAGCGGATACAATGTAATGCCAAATGTATTGTAGAGTACAGTGTCATCTGCAGCGCACGCGTACAGCGCTGCCCAAGCTGGTGTAAAAGCATGTTTTGGCCCCACAGATAAAAAGACCCAGTATTATCTTACACTATTGTAGGAGGGCACCTTGTGCGTACATGTAGATTGGCCTTGAGTTGTGAAAGAGAGGCAAAAGGGAGGGAGAGACAGAGGAGGGGAGGCCAAACTGTAGATCATCTATGGAGATAAACAACTGATTGAATTGCCTCTTTGGTTCACCAACAACAAACAGTTTTAAGGATTCTTCCAGATTCCAATTCAGACAAAGTTTCACTTCACAAGCTTGTTTACCTATGCAACTAGTTTTTGAGAGAAAGGAGTCTAGAAGAGGAACAGTGCTAACAAGTAATTTTCTGCAGAATACCATTTCACATAGGCTAAGAATAGCTAGTATAAGTGGGCTTACTCCAGTGGATGGTAAGTGTTGATCTATGCTAGTGTATTAGCTTTCTGTGCCAAGCTATGCTAGCATAGGCTTGTCACGATACCCTTCTGCGCAGGGGAATTACTACACAAGTACACTAAACCTCAACCTAGGCGGAGCGCTAGCACACAGCCCACAAACACACAGCCTAGCTCATTGGATGTGAACGTGCTGCGGCTGTGGATGTTTTGAGGCGAGTGAACTTGTGTCGCCATACCGTAGCCAATGTCAAGAGTGAAAGAGCTGATGACAGCCCGACAAAGGATGAAACGTCTTTTGTGTTGGCAGGAAAAAGACTCATTAAATTCGTGGCAAGTAAAAGTCAGTGTTAAAACAAATATTTATATTATTATAAAAGGCACAGTTGTCCTACTTTTGCAAGCATCATGTTAAATCCACGCTATTCCCATCCACTACCGGTATACCATTTCAATGATCCAATGCGTATATGCACATACTCATTTGCCATAGATCCACCTTGAATGCGACCACCTGTATTAAGAAACCACCTGCATTAAGTGACCACTTTCATGTGCACCAAGGGATGGTCGCTTAACACAAGTTTTACTATACAAAAGAAATTGCTAAGAAGGACTTTTTATCCATACACTTTAACAGTGTTACCTTGAAACGATGAAGTAGAGAAGAAGAGAAATCTTTCGTAAGACCAGAATCCTGTCAGCAAAGAATCAATGAAATACAAACAAGACATGATTGAGAGAGTATCATAATTATAATCAGGCTACAGGTCAACCCTCCTTATAACGACCCTCAGTAAATATATAAACCTCGCTAGTACATAATTTTGATCTTTTCCTGATTGGCACTGATAGGTTTTGCATGCATGATCAATTCATTACAACATAACAAATCTAGCTTCCGACCAACTGCCCTGCCTTCATTACTTTGTTAACCCTCCAATCTACTCACCCACGACAGGCTGATTACTGTGAGTAGCACATGCTAGGGAAGTGCTTGGCCCATAAAATGAAGATCTGCATCGCAACTCAGCGCAGTTATCTACAGGAGGTCTTTGGCACCAAGAGGTTGCCAGTTCTGCTCAGATCAGGATTGTGCAGAAATACCTGTAAAGCGTAGTTTGGAGCATTAGCGTGTGCGTGTACTAAAGCTGCCCACTGGCACAAAAAAAAAAAACTAGTAGACGAGACAATGTAGCGTTCACTAGGTGTGACCATGACATCACAGGTGATGGCCTGGAGCCAGCAGTGTTGATAGTGTAGACACAGTTAGCAGCCTGCACTTGCCTGAGTTAGTGACCACGATCAACAGAAAGTGTAGCGCTAGCTGCTGGCCATTTTTGAGGTTGTGGGTGGTGGTTTCCACAGTTGACATTATAACAAGCCTATTGAGCCATAGATTTAGGCCTTTCCCTTGATAAGAGGGAATTTGCACTACAGCAAACTGCCACATTTTCAGTGAAGTTTCCATGGAGATTTAAACATGGCACGAAATTTTACCTTTATGGCCGTAACAGTGGCCATGGGTTCTTGATCTCCCCCCCCCCCCCAAAATTTTCGTTTACAGCTACGGGAATAAGCTTGTTCATCATGACTCAGTCAGGCCAACAATGTTTTGTTGTTGTTTATTGCAAGTTATTGCATTTGTTGCAGGACTTTCAGCCAGTAGACACTCTTGCAAGACAAGAAGAGTGCGAAGGTAAAAATACACGACACTAGAGACAACTGTCGGGAAAACTGGTCTGTCAACTGCTCGAGGGCTATACCATGATCTGGCAGTAGTGCTAGCTGGCCAAGGCTGTAAAGAAACAGCAACACCTACGCAGCAAAACTGTACATGTTGAGGAGGTATCATTTGACCTGTCATGCACTGTCCAATTTGCGAGTGATGGTCTGGTGCATCTTGCGAAGTGTCATGATTCTTTTTCTCAACTTTGAGCATACAGCTACAGGGTCATGAGCCACACCAACAAGAGCAAATGGCATAACCTTGCTTTTGTTCTGGACACCCAACAATTCCTATGGAAACAGGGTTGAAAAACGTAAATCGTGGCCATTTGCCGCCTCCAGCGTGAATGCAAACCATAGACGTGGGCCCTTTCCCAAAAACCATGAATGTGACCTTTTCCTGTAGTGTAAATCTCCTCTAACATGTGAAAATGATCAATTTGTTGCTGTTGACTGTCATTAGTAAGTAGTTTCCTTAGTACGTAACCATAGTTAGTAATTTGTCCTGTTCCCTGAGCGTCACATACTAATGAGGGTTGACCTGTAGTTGAAGAATTCCACGACCAGCTGTATCCAACTTGCAACACCACCAACACCCAAACTTCCCAGACCTTAATTGCAGAAATCAGATTCTTTCCTTGTGCAGACTAACTCACTTTGGCCCCATTCAGCTATCCAAACAGAGAGGGCAACAAATTAGCTGCCACAAACTATAAATCCAACAACTTTCTATGGCTTTTGACAAAGCACAAAAGGACACAATCGAGTGTCTGACCTCCTGGTTGTCACGTGGAAGAGAGACTTGAGAATGTTTCGAGATTGTAATGTGCATTTCCTTGCCAAATAGGCTGACCTTGTTCAAATAACTCTGAGCTGCATAACAAAAAGAGCAGCAGCAAAGTGAAAAACAAACGAAAAAAGAACCAAACCTAACTACACCTGAGCCATGCTCAACACAAATGACGAAATCATTAAACATATGCTGCTCTACAGTTGACACTATCCATACCCTCAATATGTGAATTGATCATAACCTTACCACTCTGAGCTTGCTGGGGATTTGCCATTTGGACAAGCGCAGCATCCTTTTTGTTGTAAAGAATCTTGACACGCTGCACATCTCCATAAACACCTGTAGGAGTGAAAAGTTTGAGCCACCGTTCAAAATTGAGAAATTTATCTTACTCCAACCACCATCACCACTCACTACTCATAGAATGGTTAAAATTAAATGCTGTAATGCTAACAATATCTTAACTATATTGTATTACCAAAAAGAATGAACAGCTCCTGTGGTGAAACAGCCTGCAACAGAAGAAGGAGAAGAAGAAAAAGATTATCCTCAACATAATCAACTGCATGTCTTATTTCACACAAGACAACTCCCTGTTACCAACAAATGGCAGTTGGACAGACTGTCCAATCAGAAAAGGCATTCCAATTAGAGCTCACTTGCTACATCAAATCAAACATAATGAAATCACAATGGTTAACATAAAATTCAACGGTAGGAAATCACAACAGCTAGTGTCATGGGACAAGGAATCTGACAAGAAAAACATCTGCCTCAATTTATCGCACCTCTTCATTCAGATTGCTGACCAAAAGCACCGGCGATGGTCCACCAAGCATCAAACCAGCTGGAGACAATTTGTTGTAGCCTAGCAACAAATCAGCACAGTCATGTTTATGAACATTGAAATTTGCAAACCACAACAGCACTAAGGGGTGGTCTCATAAGTTCGTAAATTGTGGCCAAACGAAACAACTTTCGTACAGGAGGGAGAGGGTTTTGACCGAGTTCGTTCACAATCGACACATACATGTACATCTACATACACAATATACATGTAGACTATGCTTAAGTCTATTGCTGTGATGATGTATTATTCCCAACACACGCTCGCGCCTGGTGGATATAGTGAGATGGGTCACATGGCACACATGATCAGCAATGTCTCATTGGATCTTCACGTGCATATATGTACGTAATACTTGACTGCAGCAACTACAGGTGTGGCTGCATGCTTTCACCCGCTCTGTCCTTCACATTTGTAAAGGTCCATATTGTAATGCATACATTGCTATCATAATATTGTATGTCATTAAACATGTAGATGTATAGATGTATGTACATATGTGTGGAGGCATAGTGCATGGAAGTACATTTGTTGTCGCATTTTCATTTGAGGAGGGAGGGGTCCGTGTCCTTTTGAAAGTTGTTTCATTTGGCCATGATTTGCGAACTTATGAGACGACCCTTAGGTACCAATCAATGAAAGAGAAAGTGGTGAAAACTCACATCCACTCAAATCGACACCCTCTGCCAAATGTTTTCAGTTGACAAACACTCACCAAGTGAAGGGCCAGATGAGCCAAAGCCAAATGACCCTGTGTAGCCTGGTGATGCTCCAAGCAATCCAGCCATGTTGGCATAACCTAACAATGTGCAATTGTCCATTAGTTAAACAGAGTATTCACTCACAGTAGACTAAACAGGCTCTTTGAGTCAACATACTGTGATTAATTCTTTCATGTTCATCCAACAAAACATACACCTGCCATAAACATAGCACATACCTCCCATGGGGTTGTGCAAAATATCACCATCTGCCCTTGTGAAATCTCTGCAACATACAGTGGGATATGAATACAGTTATTCGCAGGAAATACAACAGAATGGAGGCTAGATCTTGCCCATACCGCTGGCGGTCATTGTTGCCCTTCACGGTCAGTGTCTTCAGCTTTGACGCTTCTATCCGCAGTGTGCAGCAACGATCATAAATATTTTGGCCATCTAAAGACTGCAATGCAATGTTCAAGAAGAGAAAAAGTCAATGATATACCAAGTCTTCATGAATGCATTTAATTGGCAAATAAATGGCTGCCAGTGAAGGCAATCAGTAGGCAAAGAAATCTGTCCAGCTCTTTGAACAAACACTGTTTTCACAACATACCTACAACAAGCACACATGGTAGTATTTATTTACAATAAGCACACGGCCAAGTTGATGGGGCATGCATGCACTGTCCATGGGCAAATGCACTGTACGACCATGCTTGAAACCTGTACTTCACCGCCTCCACAATTTGCTGCATTTCCATTCTGACCAGTCATTCTCATCATCTTGTGACTGTAGTGGGATAGAAACCATTAGTCCACCGGCCCAAATGGCATCTGAAAAATCTTGTTGCTTTTCCTAGGGAACAAATGTTTCTCAACGTTAACCGT
>JAOWAW010061785.1:3133-16781 GCA_028565695.1 Nicola tetela | reverse complement strand
TTGGCGGAACCAAATCCACCTGCATGCATTCAACTACATGAGTCATGTGGCCCTTTCCGTCAAAAGTTCAGAGCTCATGGTAACAGCTGCAATTATATCAGCGGTGGGCCTGGGACTCCCTATTGCAATCGATATAAAAGAAAAAAACTTTCAAACTTGGTTCAGCACTTCAATCGATAGGCAAACGACTTGGGGAGAGTTGGCCCAGGCAGAGGTTAGGCTTACTTTGATTTTCCTACCGTATCCAGTTATCTGGTTAGCGGAAGGAGCCTGAGCAAGCTTGACTAGGGCCTAGGGCGGTACACAGCGAATCAGGGAAAGTCGGCCACTCAGAGGCTCAGCTGGGGTCTAGAATTTGTTCCTCTTGCTTTTTTTTTCTTACGGCTTCAGAAAGTTTTTTTCTCTGGCGATGTATTTAGAAAGGTAAACCTCGGTTCATGGCATACATTCCAAACAACTGCAGCTGCGCTGCATGGCTCGGTTGAACTATGTACGCCTTCCTACCTTACATTTTGATCAGGAAAAAAGACGCGATTAGTGCGCGCTGGCTAGTGACGGTTGCAGCGTGACGGACAGACGTACACACACACACACACACGCATACACACACATACACACACACTGACACGAACTGATCGTCTGTGGAGTCCTCCTCAGCCCCTTCGGGCCTGATAATGGCAATAAAATAAATAAAAAAACCTCAGCTTTGCCTCTGTTTGTATACTCATTTTTATGTCTGTGTAGAAATCTCCAACTTGGGTTCTATTATTGCCGTTGTCAAGCCCGTAGGGGCTGAGGAGGGCTCCACAGACGATTAACTCGTGTGTGCGTGTGTATGTCTGTCTGTCTGTCCGTCACGTCGCAACCGTTACTAGCCAGCGTGCACTAATCGCGTCTTTTTTCCTTATCAAAACGTATGGTAGGAAGGTGTGCATACTTTAACCGAGCCATGCAGCGCAGCTGCAGCTGTTCGTTATGTATGCCATGAACTGAGGTCTGCCTTTCTAAATACATCACCAGAGCTCGAGAAAAATTTAAACCTTTCCGAAGCCGTGTGAAAAAAGGCAAGAGGAACAAATTCTAGACTCCAGCTCAGGCTGTGGTCCGCCCAAGTCAGGCTTCCTTCTTTGCCTTATAGGTGTAGCAAAATCAAAGTCAGCTGAGCCTCTCAGTGGCCGACTCTCCCTAGCCTAGCTTGCTCCTTTACCTCACCAGATAACCAGATGCCGTAGGAAAATCAAAGTAAGCCTAACCTCTGCCTGGGCCAATCTCCCCGAGTCGTTTGCCTATCGGTCGGAGCGCTGAACTTTTGAAAGTCTTCTTCTGTGATCTTATCGGATAGTGATAAGGAGTCCCAGGCCCACCGCTGATTCGATTGCAGCTGTTACCGTGAGCTCTGAACTCTTGACGGAAAGGGCCACATGACTCATGTAGTTGAATGCATGCAGGTGGATTTGGTTCCGCCAAACTCCAACATTTCCAGCATGTCGACACTGCGCTTCGTGCGCGTAGGTTTGTTTCAGTCTCGTCTTCAAGATCTACATGGTAGACTGCATGATGAGCATGAGCTCAAGGAACTCGCTGTAAATACCGGTTCTTACCCGAGTACGAGGATCTGGAACCGGTTTCTCACATGCACCCTGAACCAGCAACACTCGTGTTTGTCGCAAGCAACAATAACCATGTACTGTACCTGGTCATATAGATTTCTGATTCAACCGTAAAGAAGACAAGGGATGATAAGGACAGGCATTTTGAAGAGCTGAACTCAATGAGTAAGAACTCAAGGAAAAATTAAATGTACAGTTTGAAAAAGTAGCCAAGCAGACTTGACCGACTGTATGGTTGGCCACTTTTCTGTCTCACTTCCGCGCAGATTTTCTCCAGAAAATTCCCAAGGACGTTGGCTGAGATTACTGAGAAGTCGATCGAGACATTCTTTTTTTGACGTAATCCTTGAGCGTTTGAAGCCACTTTTCAGTGGCTCGTCGTGTGTTTAACGGCTCTCTATCTGAAGTAAGCTTTTCAATGTCATCCTCAGTCGTTGTACCAAATCGAGGCACCGTCGCAGGCGGCTTGCTGATTTGCAAGTTGTTCTCAGGCATTTGCTTTTGCTCAAATGCAAGGCAAAAGACTGCAGCTCTGCTTTTCATATTTTTGTTGATGGTTGGTGGGCGGTGTTTGTTACCCTTTCTAACAACAAACCTGCCCACATCCTGCTTGCTACCATTTCCAACAACAAGCCAGTCCACGTCCCGCTTAAAAGCGGGGAACAGCACAATCCACATTCCGCTTAGTTGACCTTTGACCTCTCGAGAGTGATATGGCCAGATACTACCCGCATTTCCAGGATCAAAATGTACAGAGGGCATCACGGGACATGTGAGAAACACAATTACAACTCCGTTTGTCCCAACCAAAGCAGCTTAGCTTTGTTGCAACTTGTAGCAAACCGGTCCTAGTCCTGTATGCAATGTAGAGCTTCAATGCATATGAGTGCTTCAATGTGGATATGCGCCTGTGACGGCTCCATGCGCACGCCACTTGGATACATCTAATATAATATATTTTCGTTCGTGTCTGTCTGTGTGTCTGTGTGTCTATAACGCATGCGTTCAAAAACGACTAAACCGATTCGCAACAGACTTAGGTGAGATCGTTTCTCAACATCTTGGACGTGTCATGATTGTACTTTGAACTTTCCTACCTCCCTCGAAAACCCTGAAATCGGCCTTCCAACCGCCGACGAGCGCATCTTCCTATGGCCAACTCCGACTCCAGTGCTCCATCATTTGTTGAGTCCCGTAGACCTGATACCGCAACGTTCTCACTTCTACATGTAGACAATGCGTCACAGCTGCCAATGGGCGCGAACTGACTGCAACAACATCACAGTGCTGCATGCTGCCGCAGCTGGGCGCGAAAACTGCAACATTGCCGCAGTGCCGCATGCTGCCACAACTGGGCGCGAAAACTGCAACATTGCCGCAGTGCCGCATGCTGCCACAGCTGGACGCGAAAACTGCAACATTGCCGCAGTGCTGCATGCTGCCGCAGCTGTGATCTCGAGCCACACATAAACAAATGTGCCGTTAGCCAACTTTCCCGAATGTATAATGTAGGGCATGGGCGCGAATGCTGCCGCACAATGCAAACAGTCCATACCTCGCCTTGAAGCAGACTGTGAAAGCACTGTGTTTGCATGAAGTCTTGAAGATGAGGAGCAAAGGCCTGCTCGCCTTGAAGCAGATCGTGAAAGCACTGCGCTTGCACGAAGCCTTGAATGTGGCGAACAAAGGCGAGTGCTCCTGGCCATGGTACGGCGTGCTGAAAGAGCAATTGCACGACCAACGGAAGGTAGATGGAAGGATAGGTTCCTACACGAGTATAAGGGCGATACCGCGTAGCGGCAAATGTATGCAGACCGGTATTAATGTAGCGCTTCACTACGATTGTTCACTTTCCTATGACAGTCATCCTGACCTCATCATATTTTCAGCCACACGCTTTTCACCTTGGTCAGGTTTTTCTTGTAGTTGGCTCCCCCTTTGTTTGATCCTTTCTTCTTCTTGATGTGCCAAGCCATGGGCCGCAACGTCTTCTCTGATGATGCAGAGAGGAAATTTTGGAGCTGTGGGGAAAGATACTCGTCAATTTCAACGAACATATGGCCACAAGAGCGGTGAAGGTAGCTTGGGTGACTACGAAACTCAATGCCTACATGGTCAAAGAACTTAGCTCAGCAGTTGTCTTAACGGAGCAAGAAGTCAACCACAAAGTTGACTCTGCCAAGAAGAAGGGAAAGGAGCTGTACAAAAAGTTTGCCCCACAAGGACGGCAGACGGGGAGTGCTGTGGACAACGAAGACCAGGGTGGATGTGTTGGCCTCCAGGCAGCGATGGCGGTGTGGGCAAATTTTGCCATCTACAATAGACTCTTCGCCAGCCATCTGACATGGGGCCCGGGAAGCTGCGTAGAGAGCTGTGCGACTGCAGATTTGGCCAGTCCTCAGCCCTCAAGGTTAGTGCTGAAAGAGCCTACCCACCAGGACACAAGAGCTGGTGCTTGTGTGCAAGTCGATGCTGATGCGGAAGCCTTGCATCTGTGGCTGCAATCAGCAGCATCTCCATCTCCACAAGCTACCAGAGCCCTCATCTGGCCAGCCAAATCCTCTCCAAGCATGGACTGTCCTGGTAGCAGCGAAACCACGAGCGCAACACCAGTGACATCAAATACAAGTAGAAGGACCTCATCACCAGGGGCAGTAACCAGGGTTGGGGTTCTGTGTTGTCAATAAAGGAGGGAACTGCAAAACGGAGGGCGGAGGAGGAGGAGGAGGTGGGCGGGGAGAACAGTCAGGGGAGGTTTTATGCTACAGCCAAGAAAAAGTCCAAGCAGTCAATGTCGCCGCATGAGAGCCTTGCAAAAGATCTGCATGGGATGTAAGCTGGCCTGCAAGAAAAACAATTTGCCCATGGGTGGGCAATGCAGAAACAGGCGCTTGAGTTTGGAGAGAAGAGAGAGAAAGAGCAGCAGGAGTTCCAGCTACAGCTGCAACAGAAGGAGCAAAAATTCCATGCGGAGATCTCTCAGCAGCAAGAAGATCTTTCTCAGAAACTGGAGTAGTCGCACACGGCCTTCATGGCTGCTCTGATGGATAAGTATGGCTTGTCAAAGTAAACCAGCTGTATGGATTGTCTCTTATGAATATTTCTTTTTTGTTTGCTTTCTTCTTTCCGCAATATTCATTTGTGGTGACTTGGTTGTTAGTGGTGGTGGTGGCTGCTCTGATGGCCCTGCGGATAAGTATGGTTTGTCAAAATAAACCAGCTGTATGGACTATCTCTCATGAACCTTTCGTTTTTTCTTGCTTTTTTTCTGTCCACAATATTCATTTGTGGTGACTTGTTGTTGTTAGTGATGGTGGTGAGACACTGGCTATTGTTCCTTTGCCTTCTCATTTGTGTGTAAGTTTTTCATTTGTGTGAGTATGGCTGTTGAAACATGGAAAACAGAGAGGGAAAAAGTACAGTACCCCTCATTGGTTGAGAATTTGTTGATTGCAGTGTGACTGATTTTGGGAAATCTGATTCTTCCCTGTGTAACTTTCACTATAAATCAGGGCAGTGGTAACAGCAAAGAATGATCTGTTTGTTTGGTATATTTCTGATGTTTGACATGCAGTCATGATCATAAGCTTTCAATTTACCTCAGCCAAGCATTCCAGTATGCACTCAGTTACACAAGCACACAAGCACCAACACACACACACACACATCATGTCTACAGGTAGATGTAGCCAGGAGCAATCAAACCAAAAAAATTACCTGACTATTGAAAAAGTTTTTTCTTGCCATATGAACAGTATGAAATTATAGGTTCAGTGTTCACATGAATGAAGCACCACGCAGTTGCAAAAGACTGCTGAAAACATGGGCCTTGCTGCTGGCCATAATGAACTTTGTGATTGAATATGAGTAGAATTTTGAAGAAGCAGATAAACATGGAGTGACTTCCATGATGGAACTAAAAAAAAACTACAGACCAAGATGTACAGACCTTCAAAATGGTATCTTTCTGTAGAGAGTTATGAGTACTCTGAGCTAACAACAACTGTTTTGGGAGGGAGAGATTATGTGTGAGTGGGTGACTGAGTGGGTGAGAAAGATAGAGTGTGTGTGGTGAGAGATCGAGAAGAGAGGAGAGAGCACAGAGATAGAGAGAGAAAAAAAGAGAGTGATTCCTCCCATGGCCACACATCCATGTCACTCTGAAGACGTCAAGCATTTTCATGTTGTCTGAGAGCTTCCAAAATACTTGGGGGTTGAAAACATAGTGCACATACTCCCCTCATCTGAATAACTGGTGTTGCAGGCTGTGGGGCACCATGGGGAGGTGCATGGTCATTGTCACCTGACAGTGCATTCGGCAACCAATTTGATTCAAACGGGCATGCTGCATGCTCACAAATGTTGTGCAAACAGCAAGCCACAGTGGCGACCTCAGCAGCAAATTTCGGGTTACACAGACAGTTGTGCACAAGAATTGCCCAACGTGCCTTGAGATGACCAATGGCATTCTCTACAACTCGCTGCGTCCTGATCACACAGTAGTTAAAACTACGTTGCTGAGGAGTCTGCATGGGAGGTGGCATGTCATAGGCCTTCATGAGATGTGGAGAAAGAGCAAACGCAGAGTCACCAACCAAGTAGGGTTGCAGGGGGTGGTCATCAATGGTGCATCCAGTACCTGGCAACCATTCACATGCAACAGGCATGGCCCTCAGCAACGAATTGTTGTAGACTGCAGCATCCCCAGCTGATCCAGCATGGCCAGCATTGCTGTATGTTGTTATGCTTCTGGAGTCCACGCAAAGAAGAAGAAGAATTGCTGTGTAGCCCTTGTAACAGAAATAGGCATCTCCATATGAGACAGGCTTGGGAATTTTAACAAAAGTATCATCCACTGCTCCAGCACATCCTGGGAGGCCACAGAGAGAATGAAAACTGGCCTCAGTGTCCAACACTTCTTGTGGCAATGTCGGGAAGAAAATGCTTTGAGGGACAAGCAATAGAAAAAATACAACACACTCATGGACAATGTCATGCACTGCTGTCGTGCCAACCTGGTACTCCTTGGTGAGCTGTTGAAACTCTTCCCCATGGAACTATCCATTGCAGAAAAATGGCGAGTCTCTTTTTGCCACACACTGGTGACCGAAATCTGGTTACTTCTTTCTCCAAAGCATGTCACACCTTTCCATAAAGTTCTCCGAATGTCCTCTTATCCACTCGGAACTTCTCCACAAAAAGCTTGTCTTCAACATCGGGATTTTCCATGCCAATGTGATCCCAAGTCTGCAAGATTTCCTTTTCCTACACACCATAATAGTCATCGCCAGAATGCAGAGCCCAAAAGCGCCTCTTCCTTGGACAGCAGAGAAGGTGAAACAACTCAGACGACAACCCGCTCAGGGATGCAGCAGTTCGTCTGCGACCAAGAGACTCCGTGCTGTCGATATCATCATCATCCTCTGCAACCAATTTCCAAGACTCAGACACCAGGGCTGGAGTGCGACCGCAGCTGACAACCTGTGGACGGAAGGAGCTCACTGCACACAAGGGCAAAGCTATTGTCAATGCACTGCAACACCCTCTTCTTTCTTCGTGGTCTCAGGCTGGCAAAGCATTCGACTCCGTGATGAGCTAGCCATGCAAGCGTTTGAAAACAGGTGCGCTGTCGCCGCATGGTATCTATGGCAACTCAGCTCAGATGTGGATCGGTTGGCCCCTGGTATGAATGCACCGCAACAGGCAAACGCCGTTTCTCAGACAAACGTGACTTCAGCTGGCTGTAGTGCGAATAGCTTATAATTGGGTAACTATGTTATCATGTTTAGGGTGTTACGGCCAAGCGGAGCCATATTAAAGAACCAATGCCCTTTCTCCTTATGTCAGCAGCCGGCACTCGCTGAAAATGACGATCTTCATCTGGATGGAGCATTTTAATCATTTCCTTCAGTGTGGCTACTTGAGTTGGGTATTGAATTCTTCCGCAGCTCTGAAATTCTCTTCCAGCCAGGCCTCCTTGAGTGTTCTTCGTCACAAAATCAGTCGCTAGCTCAACATAGTCCTCACCCTTGCTGGCGTCCTGTTTGAAAACGAGATCTTGCTTACGAAGTTTCGTAAAGATTTCTCCGCCACGGAGACCAAAATGCAACGCTAAATTGTACCAGCAGTAGGACCGAAGTTTATAGGTGTCATCCACTGTGAGGACATCGCTGAAATATGTGTCTAGTCGCTTCAGGTCCTCGTCTGTGACAGCATCTATGTACTTGACCTGCTTTTCTTTGCCTTCTGCCTTATTCCTCTTGAAGATACCGTCAAGGACCGCGTTGGCCCTGCAGAAGTCGCTGTCAGTAAATATGTTGAAGGACCGGTCGATACTGGTAAGGTGCTGTTAAAGCGATGAGCGTGCAGCAAGATAGCTTGCGTGACTATAAACACCTCTATTTTTCGTCCGCATGCCTCCGTAGAATCTGCGAAGAACAGTGTCTAGCTCTTTCGCTGAGCATGTGGACAAGTCGATTGCTAATTTCTTCTCACTGACGAAGGAATTGAACACTGTTAACCAAACCTTGGTCGCTTGCTGGGTTTTTATGGGTGCGCGGTCAGCTACAACATGCTTTCCGTCGTTTGCAGAAAAGTCTGTGAAACAATGGCGTTGCCGAGCAGAGCTCGAGTCTTCATCCATGCTGAACGTACAGACGTAGAACTGGCAAGAAAAAAAAAAACGACCGCTCCGTCTTATTAAGCTTTAAAATTCTGCTACCGAGACTTCTCGTGTGCACCGTGGCATGAAATCCAGGTGGAGAACCCCACTATGTCCATGCCGGCCGCATTGCAGTGATCAAGAACATTCCAGCCGGCGAACTAGGTACGGTAACTCGTCGGTTACTCAGGCCGCCATGGGGAACCCTTTCCTTTCAGCTTTTTCAAAAGTTTCTAAATCCTTTTCAGGAGCTGAATTTGGAATATAAAATACCGGTAGTCATAAATGTTCTCAGTACACTAGTAACCTCAGCTTTGGGATTATCGTGGAATAGAACCTCGTAAAAAAACCTCGGCTTCGCCTTGGTTTTTTATTCAGTTTCTATTCAGCGATAATCCCGCAGCTTCGGTTACTATTGTATACATAAAAGTCATCTTTCGGCGACCGAAGCCTAAAAAGGTGGCTTTTATTAAGATGACTTTTATACATCCTAAGGTGGTTTCTATACGTTGAAAGATGACTGTTATACAGAAATAAAAGCATCCTTTTGGATCATGGAATCGTGTGAAGGACTCTGACTCGGAGGACAAGTGTCGGCGTTAAGATTTTTATTAGTTGGTTCTAAGTAAAGTAGAACCCTCGTTGGAAGTTTCCATGCGCAGAGATAGAACCTCAAATAAAAACCTCAGCTTTGCCTAGCTTTTATACTCAGTGTTATCTCTGCAAGCTGTATAGAAACAGCCAACTTGGGTTCTATTATATACATACGTAAATACATGGATATATATAATATTGAAAAAATCTCTCCGCATCTCTCTCTCTCTCTCTCTCTCTCTCTCTCTCTCTCTCTCTCTATCTATCTATCTATCTATCTATCTGTATATATATATATGTATATGTATATATGTAGTGGAACTTGGTAAGGACGTATCTGGTTTAGTACGTACTCTTGCTTAACTCTATCGCTTCCAGGCTTATTTGGCCTTCCAATATCCAGGTTTTGAATTACAGCTAGTACAGCCGCCTGATTCGCTTTGGAGTGGCCATTGAGCAGATACACCCATCACAATTTGAATTTGTTGCTGGAAGAACTATGTACGCTGGAAAAGAGGAGTCCGAGTTTGAATAAATTCCTGTCTCAGTTGGCATAAATGGATGGTTACAGCAGGGAGGCACTGTGAGATTATTGTTGGTAACATTCAGCAATGGCATAGACTAGGCATGTACAATTACCAAAGCTGAAAGGGAGAAACATGACAGATGAAATGTATTGTTGGCAATAGGAATGAAGAAGTAAGGAGAATAAAAGTGACCACATCCTTATAAATAGTCTCTGCAAGCGCAAACCATGTGCCTTGCGCGAGTGGCTTGGCCATGCATGGGGCAACTGCTCTTCAAGTTTGGGAGCTTATACTTGGCTTCCTAATAAAATGGCTTGCCAACTAGCTCCTGCACACAGAAGTGACACCTTCTCCTGTCCACTCGCTGAAGCTCGCAGGGCTTTTGATAATTTCTCATCGCTGTGCCATGAACAAACGGCAGCTTTATGTGTGTCTTTGCAGATAAACTGTTGCAGCTCCTTATCTCTGCAAATGGCAATTTTAGTGACTCTGCCAAATCCCATCCAACTCAAAAGACTTGAGGTCTGCAGGCAATGCCTGGATCTACTGTTAATCATGACCTTTATGACTTTGTACCGTGACATGTCTACCAATGTGGGCACCATAGTGAGAACACAAAACAACTGCGATAAGCTTCTATTAGCGAAACTTATGCGGGTTTGCTCAGCAACCGCCCTACTTGTTGAGGCTTACCACACCAAAAAATCGGAAATATAAAGATCCATGCAATCAACTTGAAGCATCTCGCTGACCCAAGTTGACAATGTTAGTAGTCTACTTGAGTCCAGTTGCATGCAGCTTTGCTAGGCTGCCATGGTGTTTGGAACAGTTTTTGGGGGCGGTTGGCATGACCAGGAAGGCATAATTTAGTTTCTAGCCTGGGGGAGCACAACCCCTACAACCCTTTCTTTGCTGTGCGCTCTTAGCTGCCTACGGCGAGGGCCCCATGGACCCATTGCCCCATGCGTTGCTGCCACAGCGATGAGGGTACACGTTGCTGCCTTGCCGGGGCAGGTAGGGCTGCTTAGAGCTGCTGACCTGGGATAACCCCTATGGAGTCCCCTGGAGGCCTCTGGCTTGGTCGGACTGGGCTCCTCTAGTCCAGAGTCTCCATCCCTAAGCTGCATCCTGGTCACGCCCACTGGTCCCCGCCCCAAGACCGCCAAGAGCGTGCGAGTGGGAGTAAGTTAATTTAATTTTTTTGTTTTTCATTTTTTTAATATTATGTTTGTAATTAATTTAAAAATTCTTTCTTTTTATGTTTTTTTAATTTTTTTTTTAACATTTCTTCTTCTAATTATTTGTTTCCTTTTTTATTATTATTTAATTTCGTTTTCATATTTTATTTATATTTTATTTATTTATTTCAATTTTTTTTTTTTATTCTTTTAAAAGACAGATCGTTCTTGCTGGGGAAAACTAGTCGTCATGATTCTTCAACTACACCAGCAAAACGTCGTCAGAATCATTTGTGTCATGCTGGTATTGTTGAAGAATTATGATGATTTATATTTTAGTTTTGTTTTTATTTTTGATTATTTTTATGTTCTTTTTAAACTTTCTCTTTCCCCTTCTGTGTCACCCTAACTGTACATGTGATGTAGTGTATGCAAATGGCGCATATGTTGCAGTGTATATGAGATAAGTGCATGTGTGACGTGGCTTAGACGATAGATACGAGTGTAATGTGGTGCGTGAGTGATGTGGTTCATGTGGTTTTCGCGCGTGACATGGCATATGAACAGTTGCAGTTATAGTGTGGTGCTAGCCTGTCTTACAAGTTTGTTCGAATCTTGCTTTCCCTTGTATGGCCCTGGGACCCGCTATCATGTCTTACAGCCCTTCTGTCTTGATTAGGTCCCGAAACAGATTGGGCTTAGTCTAGTATTAGTGTTGTAGGTTCTCTCTCTCTCTCTCTTTCTCTCTCACTGTCTCTCTCTCTCTCTCTCTCTCTCTCTCTCTCTCTCTCTCTCCTCTTAATTTGGTTTCTGTACAGACTGGCAGGGATCAACTGATGAACGGGCCAATTGCTGCTGTTGAAATTTTTATTTCACTTCTTGTCTTTTTGCATGTGAGATGTGCTCTGTTGCTTACGCCTTTCTTTTCGAATTGAGACACACATGCACACTACCACATGCAGCCATGATAACACATACATGTACACCCATATAATCACATATGTCCACACAACCATATACAAACACATATACATCCGTGAAAACACTTACACCCATACAAGCACATACACCTATAAAACCTCATACACCATTCAACTACATACACAAATGCAATCATATAAAATGTACAGGCACATAAAGCCATGTAATCAAATTCACCCCTTAAATAGCCACGTACATCCATCCAATGACATACTGTCATGAAATCACTGACACCCTAACAACCCCAGATAGCTATACAACCGCATACATATTAAATTCAGTTGTACATTAAGCTAATCCAACCACACACACACACACACACACACACACACACACACACACACACTCCTATTGCAACATTGAATCTATACTCTCTATGGCCCAATACCTTTCGTGATAGTTATGGTTTCAGAGCATTGCAATTTCAGTAAAAGAATGTGATTTTGGCCTATTTAGAACTGAACTTAATTGTTGAAAATTGCTGAACTCCCCTACCATCTCAGCATATTTCCTTGCCTTCTATAGGCCTTGGGTAGGTAACCTAGTTGCTTGACTTAAGTGTTTTCTTCTGATTTTATTCAGCCACATCATCCCATGATTCAACTCCTGCGAGTCATCCAATGGTCATTCAACTAACAGAAAATGTGGCTTATGGATGCTGTGACATGAACAAGATCTCCGGTATAACACCGTCAACAAAAGAGGCGGATAATTTGATTATGGAAGATCCCCAATCAGATGTTGCTTCCTTGGACAAGTATGACTACATCGAGATACATCCTAAACATCCCTAAAGCAAAGACATTGCATAGGACAACAGCGGTTTCATTGCTCTCTCTTGTACTGCCACAAAGTTGCCAGACACAGTAAACACGTGAACTGCAGCTGTGGACTGGTAATCAACTGCAGCTGGGTCTTTGCAGCCTACAGGATATAGATACTAGCGTTGTAAAAATAATGAGCATGCCACGCTGTGTAGCAGTTTATCGTTACACTACAATAGGTATCAGTAATACGCAAACTAATAGCTGGTAGATATGGTTTAGTGCAGCATAAAGTTACTGTTATGTTTGCAGTCCTAGATCCCCCTCACAAGGTGAGTTGCAGAGACTCAGTGATTTCCTTTGCAGTTATACTGGTACGCACAAGACTAGTCTTCATGAGGTCTGAAATTCTTATTGTAATAAGTGTTTGAGAACAGTCCTTAAAATGATATCTCTCCAGATATTCCATTTTCCTAGCACAACTGCAGCCTTCCATACAAAATGAAGACAATTGACGGCAAGTCCAGAAGTCCTGTCTTTCCGTGAAGATAAGGTTCGTGTAAATAACTCCTCTGCTCAGAGGAATCTTCTATTTACATGTCTCCAGGAGCTTTAGAAAAGGGGATGAGCCAAATTTATTTTCAATTCATATTCCACAGTCAACTTCAATAGAAGACTTAATTAAACATGCAGATCGGTGCATCATTGGCCTGGAGAATGGTTCTGAAAAACCTGAAGCGTGGCCGTAGACCGCGGCAACAGGCGATGCTCTCCTGAAAAGTCCACTAAGTGTCTGCCATAAACCAATTCCAGGATGCGCCACTGGCATCTTTGGCCGTTCCATGGCGCCATGAGCAGGCTCAGCGTCTTAGAACTTGGTGGGAAGCCCTTGCAATTTGTTTTGTAGCCAACGTTGCTTCCACGGCCGAGCCTTGTCAGTCAGAAAAGAGAGAATAACAATCAGAGTTCGCATCCCATCTAGTCGCACTATCGTCTGTTTTGTCGAAGGGGTCATTGGATGATGATGAGTATATTGCAAGCCTGCAAGCACGGCTTCTATTGCTGACACGAGTGGCAAATATTTGGTCTGTCTCGAGATACTTTAATTTGATTGATTGGTGCAAGGCGAAAGAAGTGAAAAGGTCCAATTGGAAAGAAGTTAGAAGACATGATGCGGATGATTCAGATGAGCAAGTTAGAGTACCAGGATTAGCCACCCAGAGGTTCAGCCGGGAAGCACTGAAAGTTCTTCCATGCCTTGATGAAGTGATAGAGGGACTTTCTTTCTAGTTATATGGACATTATTTCATGAAACAGCAAACCAGAGACGATT
>JAOWAW010061674.1:0-16786 GCA_028565695.1 Nicola tetela | reverse complement strand
TAGTCATCCAGCAATGCAGCGCTGGCATTGGTAGTGGAGGTTGGATTGTTCGTGTACATGTAGTCATGGCTGTGGTGGGATAGCTCAATGGCCAGAGCATTCATATGCAATATGACAGACCCTGGGGTTCAATTCCCAGTTGCCCTGCCCCCAAATTTTTTTCTTTCCTCTGATCCAGCGTCAGTGTTTCTTTCTTATGACTTGTGAGTTGGGATGGTGTCATGATTATAATAAACCGGTCACAATTGTGCTTTCCTCATAGACATTCATGTATACTATAGTTGATCATGCAATCCCAGCAAGAGAGCGACCAGAGTACCAGTTAGTCGGATTTGAAGAAAATGCTTACCAGGATCCACTGCTGCCAGGACTGCTGCATCAATCACTTCTTTAATGCCAACACCATGCTCCGCTGAGCATTCGCAATAGGCTACAGCACCAATCCTCTTTGCCATCTTCCAGCCATCTTTTTCTCCGACAGGCTTATCACTTGTCTTGCCAAGTCTCTGCTTCGTCTCTTCATCGCCTCGAAGATGTTTCTTGGTCCCAACAAGAACAAACGGTGTTTTAGGGCAGTGATGTTTTAACTCGGGTGCCCACTTCTCCAAGACGTTGGTGAAAGAATCTGGATGAGCGATTGAGAAGCAGATTATGAAGACGTCAGTCTGAGTGTAGCTCAACGGTCTTAGTCGGGCATATTCAGGGTTTTCCTGACCCCTAGTATCAAAGAGTCCCACAGTGTATGGTTCCCCGCCTATCACAACGGTAACTGCGTAGTTGTCAAATGTCGTAGGTACATATTCGAGATCGTTAGTAGGCTTTCCTGTAGTGTAGTTGATGAGAAGTTCTGTTTTTCCAGTGACCAAGTCGCCAACTAGTAGGCATCTTATCGCCTACATGCCAGCACACAGACTAGAAGAGTCTGTACACGTGATCGATGCTGGCCTGACGCCTTCAAATAAAAATCGTAGTGAACAGTCTAGGCAGGTCTTCCTTGCCTGACTGAGACAAGGAGCTGCTGAACGGTTCTAAAGGCGGTACCAGGTGAGACGGACTCTCCGGATCTGAATCGTGCGGCGTCGTCACTAGACAGTCGACGACTGCGTTATTGTTTTTCCAGCACAGTGTTGCTTAGCTTAAAACCGTTAGTCATTCTTACAGAGCCTCTGTACATGTCTCTCCACGTTGTACACTCAGGTTGGCAGTGACTTTAACAGTTGTCCGGCACTTCTGCTGTCCAAACAACGTCCAACCGTTTGGAAAGCTGGAGCCGCAAAGGATATACGTAAAAATGAGTGTGCTGTGGCAACGCATTCCTAGGGGGAGTGCTTGTCGGTCTAAGCGCCCACTTGTCAGGCCGTGATGCTAACTCTGAGATGCGGCGGTCGGTCTTCAGACTTTGAAAATGCATTGCCAGCAGTTACATGTATATCCGAATCTGAGAACGATCTGTCACGGGCGCGAGGCCTGTTTTGATATGATGAGCATGCGTAAACTCGGCGACGACGCGCGCTCAGGCTCCCGCACGCCTACCGCACCATTCGGCCACACTGGCTGGCACCAGCAACGTAAGTCCCCAAATGGGAGCTCTTAGTGCGGGCACTGCGAAATAGCCTATTGATGAGGCTCATCAGTGTTAATTTGTACCTAACCATATTAGCTTAGTAAGACCCGTATTAGAATAAGCTTATGCTAGAGCAGTGTGGGACTGGTGCGACAAAGCGGACAGCAGCCTTGAGCGAGTGCAGATCTCTTTAATTTGGGCAGAGCGACTCTTGGTAAAACATGCTTGGACATAGGGTAGTCATAACATGAAGAGGACGTCCCATCCTCAGGGAGATAGCCTGGCAACCTATCTCTAGCTTTCTGTACTCCCTTGTCTATCTTATGACTAATGAAGTCAGAGGCATTTCTGGCGAAACGTCTCACTGATGTAAAAAGTTTCTTGTGACTGGTGTGGTGGGAAATCCTCTCCCGGCATGTTTGGACGTGACAAAGTCTAATGTGTTGCAGTCAATATTTTGGCCAATATTAGCATGGTGACGAAGACGATGAAGATTGTTACTGTTGTGGAGATTTCTACATGGAGAAGGACCGCCGATATTGCAGGAAAGACTTCCAAAGACGATCTGTGCTCAATTGTCTTACTCTTTACGTAACTCTCAATCTTTAGCTTTTTCCTATCTGCTCCTTTACGATGCGACTGCAATCTTTCTCCCTTCTGCCATTGCTTTGTGGAACTCTCTTCCAACAAATGTCTCTTCCTTCTCATCCTCTTCTATGTTTCTCTGAGCACTTAACTTTTTTTCAGGAAGACAAGTTTTGCTTTGGTCTTGCCTAGCACTACTTAACTCACTTCAACTCTATCATCTGTTCTTTAAGGGAAACCTGAATATCAGCTATTTCCTATCTGGTTCTGGTAAATCTTTTAATATATTATATTAACAATAACAGTATACCAGGTGCTAGTGTTACTGTAGTTGTACAACGAGCATTAGAACAATGGCTTGTACCTAGTCAAAGAGTTCAATTTTCTAGCTATTCGAATACACTTTGTTGAACATTTACAATGTTTTCGTGAGGTACCGACGTGAAGGAAGAACCCCACGATATTATGATCATCACTAATAATAGCTGGGAAATCCATAAATTTATTTGAAAAATGCTCGTGAGTGTATGTCGACGTGAACATATCCAGTAGATCTGCTAGCATAGCGGGAGCGGGTGTATTCCTGTTCATGCATCCGGGAAAGCCTTGAGTCTGTCCAGCACATGTCTTCGTTCCGGTATCGGTACGAGCAGCTGAAGCTATGCATACATTAGTAAGCGAAGCCGAGGATTTATCGCAGAATAGAAACCTAATGAAAAACACCGAGCTGCACGGACATTTTTCACGCTGCCGGAATGGATTACACTGTATCTCATCCTTGTGGATTATCACAGCAATTTTTGGGAAATCGACAAACTTCCTGATACTTCATCAGCCTTGACCATCCTATGTCGTGTGTCGCTTAAGTACTTGAGAAGTTAATTAATAAGCGTCTCACCCGAAATCTGTCTCAAAACAACTTTCTCTACCAACACCAGTCGGGATTTCTTCCCGGTCATTCAACCATAACGCAGTTGTGTTTTCTCCTCCACCAGTGGCAGATGGCACTCGACAAAGGGCAGTCTATCCAAGTTTCGTTTTTGGACTTGAGTAAAGCTTACTATAGAGTCTCGATCCTTGGCTTGCTCTACAAACTGTCACAGATTGGTCTATCGAACACGGCATTAAAATGCACGGTTTTCCTCCTTCCTGCTGACGAGAAAACAGTGCGTTCAAGTAAATGGCCACAGATCTTCTTGGCAGACCATGAAGTCCGGTATACCTCAGGGAACTGTGCTGGGCGCAACTATGTTTCTAGTTTTATTAACCATCTCCCCAAGCAGTTTGCCCATTAATGTTCTATCTTCGCGGACGACACAACGGCGTATTGTATCGGAGACGACCTTCAGACAATCGCCGCAAACTTGTCCTCAGATCTCCAACAAGCATCTAAGTGGGCCTCAACCTGGGAGATGCTTTTCAACGCAGACAAGAGTGAACACCTGACGATTGCTGGCGGGAGAGGTCGTTCATCAAATCAACCTGTTCCTGTAGATACAGTACCGCGAGTCGCTATGAACAAGCGGCGTCCGCATGGGGCAATCGCAGGCTATATATGGTTTACATATAACGGACGCCTAATGCCACGCAAAGCCCACTTTGATCATGAAGCACTCATTGAAGTTCTACATTGCATACAGGACTAGGACGGGGTTGCTACAAGTTCCAACAAAGCTAAGCTGCTTTTGTTGGGGACAAACGAGATTGTAATTGTGTTTACAGCGACAGAGTTTCTTGAGCTCATGCCCATCATGCAGTCTGCCATGTAGATCTTGAAGACGCGACTAAAACAAATCTACAAACAACACCTGCTGGCACGGGCGCCCAAGTTGAAACGCTGTCGTTCAGTCGCACTCTTTGGTAATGGTTAGATAAGTAGTCCTGGAGCCAGCCTAAAGCGAGACCAGTAACTCCAAAGTGGCTGAGTTTCTTCAATAGCTCGGGATGCCATACTCGGCCGAAGGCCTTGGACAAATCGCAGTAGCATGATAAGATCACTTTGCCGTTGTCCAGTCCGAGTGATAATCGGTGAACTATTTGGGCAAGTTGTAACGTGGTGTTATCACGCGGTCGGAAGCCAGATTGATGGAGAGGGAGGAACTGCTCAAAGTGACGATACAACTGTTCGTAGACCAGTTTCTCCAAGGTTTTTGACAACACAATCAACAGAGAGATTGGCCTGTAATTTCCGGGCTCTTGCTGATTGCCTCGATTTTTGTAAACGGGAGTGATTGTTGCTTGCTTCCATTCACTGGGGACAACAGATTGTTCTAATCTCAGTTGAATTTATGGTGGACGCACGGTGTTATTTCATCAGCAGTCATATGCAGAAATCGAGTAGGAATTCCGTCCGTGCCGGGCGCTTTTGATGAGTCAAGTGCAGGGAGTAACTTGTTGACTTTGGCTGGAGAGATTGAAAATCTAGTAAGTTGATTGTTGTGATCTGCGTTGTAGGGTAGATTGACGTCCGGAGGACTGCCTGTACTCGACGACTGCTGGATTTGCCTAACAAAGAACCGGTTTAGTAATTCTGCCTTGTCCATGACTGTAGTTAGCGAGGTTCCTTGTTCGTCTCTAAGATCGGGCATGGCGTGTCTTCGTGATTTACAGCCAGTGAAGCATCGGATAAACTTGTAGAGATTGGGGGTGGTTGGGCCCATAGGCTGGGGTTCGTGTGGATCAACTTCCTCCTCCGACAGCAAGCCGTTAACGTGTTCTGATTTGGCACGACGTATTTGAGAAGTGACAAGGCTTCGCTGGCGTTGGAAGGCTGCCCATTTTTGCGGTGTTGGTTGGTGTTTGTACTGTCGAAAAAGCGCATGCTTCCGTTTGACGTTGGCAGAGATTGTGAGAGTCATCCATGGCCTCGCTTGAAGGGACCGGTGAATTTGTCTTTTGGGAATGGTTCTTTCAACTAAATTGAGGATTTTTTCTTTCCATGTTAACGTTAACCGAGATACATTGGCATCGTCGCATTGGAGAACCTCTGTCCAGTCTTCATTCGCAACGGCATTTGACAGTTCTTTAGCGTCGATCTTTGACCAGGAAAGAACTGTGCGGGTCTCAGTTGTTTGCACAGTGGGGAAATCTCGAAATGCTCCCAGAATGACGACATGGTCTGAGCTTTCTAGTGGGCATAGGAGAGTCGTTGAGATCGTTGCCGGGAGGTCAGTTATGACTAGGTCGATGCAAGATTTTAGCTGACCGGCGTGCAAGTTTGTTGCGTAAGACGTCAATTGGCTTAGGTCATGAATGGAGAAAAGATCGTAAAAAATGTCTCCAGCTTGATCGGTCTTGTCGCCGTTCCACCATGCGTGACAATGTGCGTTAAAGTCGCCCGTTAGGACGACATTTCTTCTTTCTTTTTTAATTCGAGCTAACGTTTTGCTCAGCTCGGTTGCGAACGTTGCGGCGTCAAAGTCGGGAGGGCGGTAGACAGAGCCAACAAAAATCACCCGCTCGCTAGATCTTTTGGCAGTTGTCTTTAGCCAGGTATTTTCGATTAGAGAGCTCTCCAAGTCCAGTCTTCGCCCGGCAGCAGAAATAGCCCTTGTATCCACGTATATGCACACCCCGCCACCAGGGCAATTAATTGTCTGTGGAGCTCTCCTCAGCCCCTACGGGCCTGACGATGGCAAATAACGCTACATTGCGAACAAAATTATCCGGTTCCCTACCTAGGCAAAGCCGCTTCCTTCACTGATTTTTTTCCACGAGCTATTATTTTATGGAACCAACTACCATCTGACCTCCAACAGGCACCTGTCTGGCTATTCAAACAGAGACTACGCACGCACCTTGGCCTTTGAACCTGATCTGCACAACTTCATTCAGTTAATCTCTATGTAATCTTGTACTAACGCCTCTTCAGCTCTCTCATCCTCTCTCATTTTCTATCCGGTCTCATGCTATCTTCCCAGGACTTGAAGCCCGATAAGTATCTTAGATACTTTTTCTACTGTCCTAAAAGAGAAATAAATAAATAAATGTCTCAAACGACAGTTCTCCCGACATGGTGTTCCAGAAACAGGACGATCAATGGGCCGCAATTCAGCTCCACTGCCTTTCGAAAGTTTGCGGGCGAATGGCAGTTCCGCCGCTCTACATGAAGCCCAAGATACCCCCAATCCAATGGCAAAGTCGAAAGCGCTGCAAAAACAACGAAGAGTTAGAAGCACAAGGCGCACATCGCTCAGACCGATCTTTAATTAGCGCTGCTTGCTTTCGAAACAAGCTAACACAGGAGCGAGGCGGGAGCCCGACACAACTCCTGATGGGTAGAAGAACGCGAAATTCTTTGCCTACTCACGAGAGCCTACTCGAGCCATCTGTTGTTGAACCAATCCAGGCGACACAAAGAAACTCACAACAAAAGGAGCTGTATAACAGGACTGCGAAAGATCTAGTACTGCTAGCGCGACACCGTCCGTGTAATGCCTTTCGGTTCCGGAAATAAGTGGGAAAAAGCAAGAGTAGTCAAGGCGTTGCCACACCGTTCATACATCATCACAACTGACTCCGAACTGAGCGGGGTAGAACTACGACGAAATAGACGACAGCTAATTATAAGGAAAACGGCAGAAACGCTCCACTACCATGCGGGCGATGACGGACATGTGGAAGATGAGCTGGACACGACTCCCTCGCGTAGCGATGACGATGAGAGCTAGAGACAAGTGCACATCGACAGAAGCGAGCCAGTGCTGGGCGAAACACGCAACGCACCTGGTATACAAGAAGAAGCGGACGAACCAGTCGCCCGCCGAGCTGGTTCTGAGACTATGATATAGCACCTTGACCGTGGTCTATCCCACACTATTTCAGGAGCGCGCAAAGAGATATGTAAAATCTCAGAGTTCACGGTAAGGTGACGCTCCAAAGAATGGCTCCAAAACAGCATTGCGGAACAATATAGCACAGTCACAAGTAAATACAGGTGACAAATCGCACTAAGACAGCCTCTAAGAAACAAGACAAACAAGTGAACCTAGAAATGCATTAACAATATGTCACATCTTTCCTCCAACGCAAGCTCAGAAAGTTTTGCCACAAAAAAGTGTTCTAGACACGAAGTTGATTGCTTATGTCAAAAGCCATATCTATCTGGTTGGCTCGTTATTCTCGTGGAGCGCCTTGGGCCAGCCGCGTTATCGGGGGCTTCTTCCTCTGTAGCGTCGTCGTCCTTGGTGTTTTCTGAGTAGCCGTCCTCTGCTGGGATCGAAAGTCTTTCGCTTTCAGTTTGTGTTTTAGAGTCGCTTTCTTTATCCGGGCCGTCTTCTCTGGGGGAAGGGGGAGGGGGCAGGCCGAATGTGTAGCGATGTGCGACGGCGCCCGTCCTCTAAACGGTAAGATCGCGGCTCTGCAAGCTTTTCTGAAATTGTCGTTGCCTCCCAGATGTTTCCTCGCCGGACAAGCACCGAGGTACCTGGTTAAAGTCAAGTTTGCTCGTGGTTGTCCTGTCCTAATACGACTTCTGGCGTTGCTGTGTACGCTGGATGTTTGGCTGGGCATTCACGACACGAGGCTTTAGGTACTGGTCCGAGCATGATAGGTCATCCCGTAATCTTCTGCTGAAGAGAATCTCCGCAGGACTATATCCAATACCATCAACTGGAGTGTTTCGATAGCGCAGAAATGCCAGTTTCTCTTCCATGTTTCTATCTTCCAGGGCCTTCTGTAGCACTGCCTTCACCATCTTGACCACGGACTCGTTTTTGTCATTGCTTTGGCTGTAGGTAGGTGATGACGTTGTTACTCTGAAACCCCATTGCTCTGCAAACTTGACTAGTGTACTTCTCCTCTGGCGAAGAGCATGTTGTCAGCCATGAGTCCTCGAGGAATGCCGAATCGCCCGAAGATGGTTTTGAGTCTGCTAATAACTGTGCTCGCTGTTTTCGACTTTCCGAGGCAACATACCTCTGGGAATTTTGACGTATAGTCTACGACAACCAAATAGTACATACCATGGAAGTCTAGAATATCTGGAATATCTAGAATCCCACTTCTGACACCATGTAAAATCTCAGAGTTCACGGTAAGGTGACGCTCCAAAGAATGGCTCCAAAACAGCATTGCGGAGCAATACAACACAGACACAAGTAAATACAGGTGACAAAATCGCACTAAGACAACCACTAAGAAACAAGACAAACAGGTGAACCCAGAAATGCATTAACAATATGTCACAGATATAATGTGTCGAGTGCGTGTTATCAGGTGCAGGCTTCTCGCGTTATTAGTTAATGTCACTAGTTGAGTTCCGATGTTCTGCACAGCGTTTATAAGTCGTGTTGCCAGTCGTTTGTGTTGGCTTTGGCTTGCACTTTGTGCAACTTGACTTCAAGAATGTACGCTTGATACAGGTATCATGATAGCCCGATCGAGTCACAACGATCCGTGCGAAGTACGGCTAGCTCTTCTCCATCGAGTCACAACAATGCGTGTGAAGCACGGGTAGCTCTGCAAGGAGATCGTGGAGTATCATGATCCAAAATCCGCAGCCGTGCAAACCACGAATCGCTCTGCCAGTGTTGTAATAATAATAATTAGAACATTTACTCCCGCCGTTCTACTTTACATGTACTTCCCATTTGATTGCATACAACAGGCAGAGATTTTTATTCTGCAATAAAAACCTCTTAAGAGGTCTTTAACTTAATGTTAAGATTGTTTACTTCTGTATAATTAACCCTGGGTGTCACCACTCAGAACAAGAAAAATGGTCGTCCAAGTAGGGGAAAGCAAGTATGAGAAACTTCAACACATACTCATTCGGTTGCAACACAGCAAATGATCAAGGTTTGGGTAAAAAGATGACCTCTGCAAAGTCCCTATAAAGTATATATTTTCTCAAACTAACGTTGACTTCACTGGCCGGTGCAGCTGCAATGTGAGCAAAAGACCTTTCCGCTCCTGTTACTCATCTTTACGAGATCTAGAGGTAGATGTACAGAAATTAAGCTTAGGGGCTCATAGTAGGAAGGAAACAGGCAAACAGGCCACAAATTCCTGGCTAAATCTAACATTGACACTAGACAGTAGTGGATGCCTCCTAGATGTTGGTAACTTCCAGCCAATTGCTGAATAGGCAATATTAGTTTATAAATGGGATTGATTCAGAATGCGGCAACTTCACAAAATTTTCATAAATTAAATGCAAAGATAGCCATTCCATGTATAAGCCAGTTTGAAACAACAACGAAAGCTCTCCCTGTTGAGTTGTTACCTGTTCCTGAAATAGACAATGCATGGCTTCCCCGTTTGTTTCTGATCCAGTTTGAGTGTCAATATTGTGCATATTAGCATGACAACCATGTTAGTAACACTTGTTAGCAAGTAACTATAATCTGAGTTTGACATGAAGAACAAATCCCATCACGCATGTCACAAGAAACCTTTCTGTATGACTAGTACTACCTCAGCGGCACAAGTCGTTAGCGCACATGAATTCAATTCACAAGGTGGAGATTTGCTGCGGGTTCAAATTCACCCAGACGCTCACTCTCTCACTGACACTGGGAGGCTTTGCTAGACCTTCACCCAAGGTCTTATAATAATTGGGGAGGCTTCACCTACTTTGGTAGGGCCATGTCTATATGGTGCCGGGTAAGGCTGTGAAAAAACCCTCAGTTATTAACAATGTTTGTGATTTGGCCAATACACGTTAAACATTATATACACTTTACCTTTACCTTTACTAATGAGGCCAGAGGCATTTCCAGAGAAATGTCATATACCGAAGCACTCTTTGTGAATAGTGGGCTGGGATTTCCTCTTCATGTCCAGACCGGTCAGTCAGAATCTCTAAAGTCCTAATCTGATTATATATAATCAGTGCCAATTGATTCAACAACATAATTCATCAAAGTCCTACAAATACAATTCAGCTGTGTGCTGAGGCTGACATACTAGTACCCACAATGTTAGTCAGCTGATGGTATTATGACAGCTCTAGTATCAGTAACAACATGTTGCATAATTCAACATCCATAAAAACAACATATTTGGGTTTTAATTAAGATAATTCAAGAGTCAAGATACTATAAAACATCAATCTTGTTGGATAGCGCAACAATCATCCAGTTTTGCCGCTGATACATTATTCCTACGTAAGCCAGCCGCCACTCGACTTCACACTTTCATATATGACATCTTCAGTATCAAGCAGGTGTGCCATTGAGCCAGCATGCACCAGTCCTGGAGCAGCTCTTTGATCACTTGTAACATTTATATATTCCATAGGGATAGGCATGCTGCCTCCTGTCTCCTTCGGTCCAGGAGACTTAACAACATCTGTGTATAGATCCTGTAGCTGTTCTACCCTGTCACAAGAAACAGTCTTGTACCCATCTTCTGCAATGGAGTAAACACCTTCTGAAGCACAGTCTGTTGATGTATTTGCGAGGGGAACAGTTTGACTACTTAGTGAGACATTTTTGAACTGAACTGATTCTTCTCCAGGGGCACATTCGGCCTCTTCAACTGTTACAGTTGGCAAACTGTCTGCTCCTGCTGTGGGGTCTTCAGCTGGTAATCTCTTGGGTTGATTAGTAATTGTCACAACAGGATCACAAACAATACCAGGTGCATACAATTCAGATGTGAATGATGAAAAGGAGTCAGGAAATGCCCAGGAATCATCATCCAAATCCAGAGTCTGAGCTGGGTTGCTACTAGCTGTAAATTGATAAGTGCTGTTAGCAACACCCTGCTCTTCAGAAACCTCTGTGTTTGAAGAGCTGTTGGCATCTCTTCCAAATGGTTTTGTCTCCACTTCTTCTGCAGTCTTGGCTTCAAGAATGACACGTTGCATCTCTGTTGGCAACAAGTAAGCATCACCATCGGTATTCATTTGATTAACTGCCTCCTTGACCACAGCAACATGTCGGCTTATTCCCCTGCTGTCCTTCAACCCAGCCTGTAGCATTTCATGAAAATCACAGTCTCCAATTGTCTTGGAAAGTTTTCCCACCTTGCTCTTTGCCTTGTCTTTGGCTCTGAAGCTCTTAGAGCTCTTTTTCGACTTCATAAAGTACTTTTGGGGATCTGCTCTGCACAAACTTCCCATCATGATCTGCTCTTTAGTCATTGTGCTTCTGTCTTTCTCTGTATATTGATGGTTGATAGACTTTTCAGTGAGAGGGGTGTCAATGAAACTGCCAATATGGGACTTGTCATCTTGGCCTGTTAGGAGAGACATCCGACGAGGTCGAACTTCTTCATACAAATCCACATCATGTTCTTCCTCGGAACAAACATCCATGCATTCTTGCTGCATTTGAATGCCTGTATGTGAGGACTGCCGCAACTCTTGTGGCTTGGCCTTGGTTTGTGTTGCATCTTTTGCCGATGGTTGGTTTGAGGAAAGAGAAGTGCTTGATGGATAACTCTTGACAAAGAAGGCCAAGCCAAGGAGAACCACTGTGCCTGCTGGGGCTGCAATGTAAATCACCAGCTTGGCTGAAAAGATACAAGAAAGGAGAGTATCATACTTTAAATCATGACCAGAAATCATACTAAAAAATTCTACATACAGATTGCGGGTTAAGTCATTTTTATTTCTGAAGATGTAAACTTTCTGCTCAGAATAAAACTGATGGCAGCAGCTTTTTCTATAGGTGTTTAACACAATTTGCTGCAAGTCTGAGGCAGTAGCGCCAGATCTAGACATACATTTAATTATTTTATGGACAAGCAGTCCAGCAAATTATGTGTTAGTTTAAAAGGTAATTTAAGTGATCCCTTGCCTCAAGTCCAAACCTACTTGATTGCTGTAAAGAAACACACAATTTTATTAGGTTTAAAACATGGGCTTTGTCTTATGTTCCATTGAGAAACATCCTCCTGGTGGCCCAATTATACAGAGAAAATAGCTGAAAGCAAGCAAAGTGCACTATACTGAAACATATACCTGAGAACCTGAGAAATATGGCACATTGTTAGCTTTTTTGATAGCAATTCTGCAAGCAGCTGGCATACAATATAAACACTATAGAAACATATTTTTCATTGCTGGAAACCAGGTGGGGTAATAAATACTCTCACTAAATTTGTTATCACACATTTTGATTACTGCCATTCAGACTGTAGTAATTCACAGACACATTTTTCCAAGAGTTCTCTAAAAAGAAGATGTAATTTACCCCTCTCTCTCTCTCTCTCTGTCTTTCTCTTTGAAATCAGTCTATCTCTTTGAATAGCTTCATTTCAGTAAAAGCAGTTATCAGCTGGTTTCGGATAGGCCTAATGAAAGATTTTCTTTACTTGAGCTGGAAGTTCCTGAGCGTGGAGCTGTTCCATTGGAAGAGGGAGCCTGTACCATCTGTTGTAAAGTGCTGTAGAAGATCAGACAAAGTCAAATGGCATAATCAGCCAAGTGGGTTACAGTGGCAGTACTGGTGTGAGAGATTGCTGCTGGGTCGATCCAAGTTTCCAGTTTAGAACGACACAGGCAGCAAATGTACTCAGTGCAGAGCTCGACAGTAATTGTTTAATGACAAGACATGATTGAATGACTAAGTCAGAGATCTTACTGTCAAAAAGTTACAAAATGTACAGACATGTTGATGTGGAATATGCTCTCTGAAAATGTGACAACAGCACAACATTTGGTGCAGACATGGAACTCCAAAATGAAGCTGTCATTTTCACAGTAAACACTTACATCAAAACTGGTGTGGAAATACTTACTCTGATGAAACTGCACCTTGAGTTGCATTAACAGTCGTTGCCATCGTCATTGTTGCTGTCGGTCTTGCGGTTGATTGTATTTCATGGCTGCTCTGATTCTGCATTGTAGCTATTGATAGAGTGGTAGATGATGCTTCTTGGCTGCTGCCACTCTGCATTGTAGCAATTGATAGAGTGGTCGATGATGTTTCTTGTCTGCTGCCATTCTGCATTGTAGCAATTGATAGAGTGGTCGATGATGTTTCTTGTCTGCTGCCATTCTGCCTTGTAGTAATTGATAGAGTGGTTGATGATGTTTCTTGTCTGCTGCCATTCTGCCTTGTAGTAATTGATAGAGTGGTTGATAATGTTTCTTGACTGCTGACATTTTGTCCCGTAGTAATTGATTCACTGGTGCCTAATTCCTGCACAGAGTAATTCACAATATAAAACCAACATAGCAGTAGCTGATAATGAACAAGTGCCTGTCAGTACTAGTTGTCTTTGGCGATTTCTGTTCAGTGTTAGACAGAGTCATATGCACACTGCAAGTTATGATAGTGTTCAAACAAAAATGTCAGGTTCCAACACTATAGCTGACTTTCCTGTCGGTAATGAACTGAATTTGCAAAAAAAATCTATGCAGGCCTTTCACTTCAAAGTACCATATATTAAGGGACACTAAACCCAATAAGCAGCCTGCCATTAACAACCAACCTCAGAAGCCCATTAACTAGCATGTCAGGAGAATCATAACCAATCATTTTTCTCTTTTTTCACCAGTTGGAGTGCACAACAGACTCAAAGCCAAATGAAAAACACAATTTTAACCGCTAGACCAATCTGCCAGTTATTAGCAACCAATGACCACTCTTTAATTTCATATCAAGAATTAAGTTGCAGACCACTTTTCCTGGCCATTCGTCGAGCCTGGAGCATATGCAAAATGTTTTGTTATGTCATGCAAAGAGGATGATACTATTTTTGGTCCTAGATCAGAAATTATTTTTAGCGCTGCAGTGCCCTTAGCATGATCAATTTTGTATCTAATTATGTCTTCAATGGTCAGAAACACTTTGGAAGGGGTGCCATTGAGATATTTCACATCTGGAACGAATTTACTCCACCCTGGTTTCCTCTTGAGTCAAATGGTGACCTTCAGGCATGGCAGCTGGCAATGCCACTGTAAACATCAGAGGAGTGCTGCATGAATTAAGGTTTAAATGAGTTCAAACAGAGGTCAAGTGGCATTGCCACATACTAACTTCTTGATATAATTGGTAAATTCCTCTTAACAAGGCTTTGTATGGACAAGACATGCCCAGAGCCCACACCTGCCAAGAAGGAGAAGTAAAATTTCCATAGGCAGTGCCTTCAAATGTCTATCCACGTAAATTTTATAAACAGTTGTTAATACTACGAGAACAAAATTTTCATTCAATGAAAGTCACTGTAAATATACGTATATTAGTACTTTCCTTCACACCAACTTGCTTAATTCTATGATCCAAAGGCTATAGGGCCCCAAGAATCAATTGTTGCATCTTGCAACGGTGAACCTGGCATTATGGAACAAAATTCATAAGAATAACTATTGGCATGCTGTAGGCAATGACTATGGTATTGTTGCCATGGCTATGCACCTGACCATGGCTATGTGACTATATATGCATGAGACAATATCTATTTGAGCATGGTGCCTTTTGAACACACTAGGTACGTTTGATTTCATGCGAATTCATTGAGGTCAATCAAATTCAACCAAATTCTGCGTTTAAGTTCACCTAAAATGGCGCCATAATAAATTCAATTCATTTTATTCTAGCCCTCGCATTGAATAACGTTGTGTAGGAAAGTTGAATGAAAGTTTTCAGTCTCTACTAAGCATGCTCACAACATGCTCCATTTTCCCCCATATAAGCAACCACAGGTTGTGTGAGCAGTGCAAATGAATTATGTTCAATTATTCAGGCATTGGATTCATTCCTATTCATCTACAATTCAAGTTAATCAAAACTGAATGTGTCCACAGGTTTTCATTTGTCCAGCTTCTGAAGTAGCTGGTGACCTGTCAGTTTATGCAAAGAAATGTTGAAACATCACCGAGATGAGGAAAAGAGGAAACAAACATGCAGACACCAAAGACAAAGGTCAATGGTGTACATACACATACCACTATGTCAACAAGTAGACATGTCCAGACCTTCAAACACTGTCCAAGTAATGATCATAAATTTTAATTAGTATCAAAACATCCACATTACACGAAGTCCTACAAACTAAGCTTACAGGCACTGCTGTTCCATCAGTTATGCCAACAACAGCGATACTGCTGTTGTCAGCTGGATCCAGTGTTGTGGTGAGAGAAGGTGCAGTAGTGATATTTTCAACATTACTCAGCAACTTGCGTTGAAGTATCCGTGGCATGTAGAAAGCGAACTTTGGTTGATGTAAAATTCCTGAAGAAGACAGGTTCCCATTCACCCCGTGGGAAACCAAGAATAGCTAAAACAATATTACATTATTGGAAATGGGGTTTGTGGCATTCATTATGGCACCATCAGCCAACATTTCAACAGCAGCTGGCTGCCTGTACATGGTACTGGTACTACTTACTAGTAGCTGGCCAGATGAGAGATGACTCAGAATAAAAAAGTCAACGGACTTTGTCCCTAGGTTGTTTATGACAAGTGATCATATGGAGGCAACAGCATTACAATACATTTTCTACTTGAGAGTTATATAGAAACACATTACAGAGCCACGGCATATGGTGGCAATTAAAGAATAGGGCTGCCAGGGACTGACATGTACTAGCGGTGCATGTGCATAAAACCCTTTCAGACCATTTCCAAGTTAGATGAACCAGAAGGCAAAGTAAACGTTTGTGACCATACCAAGGGAAATGTGGATACAGGGCACATGTATACAGGCGTGGCTTCTCTCTTCAGTCTTAATACAGCCTGAGCTGGGGTATATCTAGATCTGGCAGTTGCAAGAGAGAGGCATACACTGTATGTACTTGTACAGTGCATGCTGTATGGGAAACCTTTGAAACAGTAAGTACTCAGTACATGCATCACATGCGAACACACTCATGCATACACTTTGGCAGGCACTCATATGCACCCAATAATTGTGCAAGGAACCAATTCTCAGTCCCTACTGGGGCTGACAAGATTAAACATGATCCCTGTCTGTGCACCCGTCCTTCTCATTTTGTTACATGTAGCACACGTAGTATATGCAGCTAAGTTCATATCTAGAACAGTAGTTCTTACATGAAATCAGTTGGGTTAGTACTTTGTTCCTGCTATCCTGCAGTTGCAGCTCAGGCCTTTGTCACAGTGTCAAGGACAAGCCTGCAGGGATTCTTACACAGTTATAGTTGACTAGAGTTTGTGACGAGAAAGTCCAGGGCATGGTTCAAGTTATACAGGGCAGCTGGAGGAAGCCTACTAGTACTGAGGTGCATGTGCATGAATGTCTTTGGTGGCTTGGTCCCATATGCATTAATTTTGTTCCCTTGGAAGTTGAGGCAGTCCATATTCACACGTACACCTGCCGAATGATGCTGCATGTGAACATTGAATTGTCAGAAATACTAGCCTACATTACATGTTATTATATCTCAATGGTATTGCTGAGTAGCATCTGACCATGACATAATGGTTGTAAGGTTATTCGTGGGCCTTTGATACATTTTCAAAACAGCCTTTATGTGTGTTCTTAGGCTTAACATAACTTACTCCTACTGTTGCCAACAGGGCCGTTGAACTCCACGTTTGCATGGCTTGAAGGCAAGTGTTTGCAGAGCGATAACCCTCTAAACCACGAATAAAAAAAAGTCAATCATCAGTGCACTGATGAGAACAGCGTTATACATATGTAGGTGTATGTATGTATGTATGTATGTATGTATGTATGTATGTATGTATGTATGTATGTATGTATGTATGTATGTATGTA
>JAOWAW010061563.1:0-16789 GCA_028565695.1 Nicola tetela | reverse complement strand
CCTGAATCAAACTATGCGTGCTGCCTGAATCAAACTATGCGTGCTGCCTGAATCAAACTATGCGTGCTGCCTGAATCGAACTATGCGTGCTGCCTGAATCAAACTATACATGCTGCCCGAATCAAACTATGCACAGGAAATAAAGCAGCTGCGCAAGTGCAAGCATCAGGCAGAGCAGCTCATGAGCTCAGTGCATCCAGCAGCCAACATATGCACAAGTCACAGCCAGTGTTTACCATGATTACATGTCGTTTCAACGGCACTTGCAGAGCCTTGTGATCACATGTGACCCCTTTGCCACCAGAGAGTTAGGGGTTGTTCTAGGCATGATTCGTGCTACACTGCGGAGACAGGTCTTTATTGATACAAGAAGCACACTGTTGTCTAGTGTGGGCGCACATAATTGATGTGACAGATTTGCAAAGAGAACAATTATTTGTTATTCAGGCAGCCATGGGCATTGCATTAGCACTACAGTTACTGATTACTCAGCAGCTAAAATGTCCCCACAATACTATAATTTAATTGTTTTATATCCTACATATAGCTATATATAGCAGTGGCCCTCAGCCAAACATGATATCTGGCACATTATCTGCACATCCAAGGTTAGAAGGGAAAATTGCACCTAATGTTATTTGTGCAAGGGGAGCGAGGGGTGGAGCTCAAACGTGGTGGTACGAGTAAGTCTGGAGGACGTTTGAATAGTTTGTTTGTCTTCTCTACGTTAGCTACATTCAGGGTTTGTTTCAGCGTTAGCTACATTCAGGGTTTGTTTCAACGTTAGCTACATTCAGGGTTTGTTTCAGCGTTAGCTACATTCAGGGTTTGTTTCAGCGTTAGCTATATTCAGGGTTTGTTTCAGCGTTAGCTATATTCAGGGTTTGTTTCAGCGTTAGCTACATTCAGGGTTTGTTTCAGCGTTAGCTATATTCAGGGTTTGTTTCAGCTCTAATATGGAGTAAGTATTGCCTGCAGTGGACAAGCTTAGGGACCATTGCAAAAGTTCACAGATGCCCAATGAAACGAACAATGTTTGTTTCAGGCAGGGGGTCCATGTGGAAATTGCAGTTCAGGCTTCATAGTCATATTAAAATTCGTTGTTTTCAAGCTGCTTGCAACATCACATCCTTCAGCGCTCAGTGTCCATCACCCAGATCTGGTATATATCTGCATAATATAAGGCACAGTCAGCTGTGCACATATTCATCATGCATATATTATAACGTGCCATGCCAGGGCAATGTGCACTGGACTTCAAAAGCTGCAATGTCACAAGCAACCTGAAAACAACCATATACTGTTGGAGGTATCTTGTGGCAGTAGCACTTTGGCAGAGCACCACCTACAGCAGAGCGATGACAGCGGCAAACCACGTAAACAAAAGACTGTCAATACATTGTCAAACCATGCCACATTTTCATGCATGCATACTGTATTTTTGGCAATATGGAGCAAGGCACTTGGTGTTTTCCCACCTTCAGAAAATGAGGCACTTATTTAAGTTTGGTGCTAATTTCAGAGAGGCAGTTAGCCTTACAGATCAATGTGTGTCACCATGGGAGATCATGAGAAACAAGGCACCGTATTTTACAAACTCAACTTCTGGCACATGGAAAAGTGTAAACCAATACCTGATACTTGTGTTGCTCACAACTTTTTACAATGAAAAGGCAGGGAATGCGATATTATATGCATCAGGCACTAATTTTCATTCGGCACTAATTTCCAAAAATACTGCACACATTTTGGTGTCAATCCTATGACAATCTCGCTACAATGATTTAGTTTTGGGATGTAGATGCCCAACTAACTGTCGAGCAGCAGCAAGGTGATACATTTTCAATATTACGAGACAAAGCAGGAGAGCCAATCACAAGAAGAGCTACACTTTTGGCTCATAAGAATGGCACAAGAGGAAGAGAGCTCACAAAGATACTATACGCTTGCAAGCCAAAAGAAAGAAGTGAGCTTGACCATGGAGAGGTGCAAGAGAGAAAGAGTCAGAGAGAGTTGGAGGGTTTGTAGAATGAAGAGCAACAATGAGAACTGTCCTGCACACACTGGTAGTTTGAATATGGACAATGATGCGAATACATGCCTTAATGTGAAGCCTGAAGTGCAATCTGTTGTTTCCAGGATTTCCAACAAAACTAACATTATTCCTTTTGTTGGGCTGTTGCAATGGTTCCTTAGACACCTCTGCCAAGGAGCAGACCGTTTTGTCAGCCTTAGGTCACCCTAATCTTCCTCCTATCAACTTGTGATCAACCAATACAGTTGTACATGGGCCCGAACAAGGACAGAATTGAAAAACGGAAAAAATCACTCCAGGCTCATTCCTTGGGTTCTTGTTATTCAAACTTGAACTCAGGGCTGGACACAGGTTGTGTTGCACATATTGATGATTGACTTGAACTCAGGGCTGGATACACGCTGTGTTACACATATTGATGATTGACTCAAGCAATGACTCAAATTCAGTCGCAGAGGTGTAGCGAAACAAGCAAAACACTGGTTCAAGCCTGGCTGCATCAGCTGCTAATGCACTGAACCTTTTGAGAGCTTTAACTTCAACTTATGCTGAACACAGCACTAAGATTCAAAGTTAATCATGCAAGATCATCAGTACACATACAACAGACTTGAAGCACTCAGTAGCAGAGTGTGTAAGTAACAAATCAGAACTTGTTCCATGTGTTGGTACATGGCTTTTCATTCATTCCCCATGTACTTAAACCTATCAGTGACAAAAAGTTAAGGGAAGCTCAACTGAACCATAAGAGCACACTTCCCCTGGATCTGCATCTTTGCAGTATGTTTGTATTACAAAGGCACTAGCAATCTGTTGTGTAAGTGAAGGTTAACAAAAAAATAAAGATGACAAATGTATTGTCACAAAAGAGTTGACAGCTTTCAATGATTACCAACGTAACATAAATAGTAGTGTGTTTACACAAAAACAAAATACAGTCACTGATGTGTTTACACCAAAACAAACACAGTCACTGACCTGTTCCTTGAGCCGCTCCCACAGCATCCCTCGTTGCTTTCTCATCTCATCAACTTTGGCCCACACCTGTCTTAAACGACGAACTACCTCCTCATCAACTGGCAAGTCACCCACACTGACAACTGGCAAGGATGCCACTAGCTCATCCAGCGGGCTGCTCAGCAAGCGAAGTGCTTCATGATGGGTTGAGTACATGTCAACAAGATTGCTTGATGCTGCAGAGCCTTTCTCAAAAACTTTGAAATCCTGCACAGAAAATAAAGTAGAACAACCAGTTCCAAGAGTTCCCACCTGACATGAAATGCAATGCAAACTCCCAAACAAAGAAACAAAAAAATGTAATCGTACACCATCTCAGCATTTCCAAGATGCTTTATAAAGGCATTTACAAAAAGATCAACAGAATTTTGAAAAAAATATATCATAATGAATAAATTAAACTTAATGTTTAATTTCATTCTGTCAGAAGAGAGTAGGCTGCGGTTCTGACAGCATAGGTAAACTGCAAAATGGCCCTGCATGAAATGATATCCACTGATAAAAAGTGAACCACTAATCTTCAGAGAAAACTGAACTTTTCCCAAAGAAAACAAAGAAAACAGAGAAGGCAAAGGCAGGCAGCATGAAAAACGTTAAATGAAATCTTTCTCACAATGTGCAATCAATCCAGCTCAAGAAAATCACATACTGTGAAGAAAAGCTAGTGTCACATGTACAAGAAGAGAGGCATATCAACAGAAACTCCTGGTTCTTGAGAAGGAAGTATTGTTCATCAAACTGTGAGTTACCTTAATATTTTATATCAAAAGATGTCTCAACCATTCTCTTATCTGCTACGCTCTACCAATTCACTTTTATATTGGGCAGTGGTGCATGTTGGCTTGTCCACATCATGTCACTTGCCTGTTAATATCTTCTCTTTCCAATATCTTCTTTGCTGCATGATAAATTAATTTTATTTTGGATCTTTGGTATGAAGTATCACTACCACTACAACTAGCCTGCTGTGGTGGTCAAAGCGGTTTGGTAGATTTTAAAATGAACAAAAACTATCTCCCCTGTATGCATGCAAATATATACACAACATCCAAGGTAAATCTCAGCCAAATGGAACTCACTGCTTCTAACTGTGCCTTGATGTCTCCCAGTTGAGTGACAGATGCTGGCGATGGTTGAATATCATACTTGCAAGCAAACTCCCCGCCAAGACGTTCTTCTTCCTCAACAGTGCGGCGAACATGCTCAAGGTTCTCCTGCACTCGTGTGCTAAGCTCTTCAACATCCTGTTGTTAGCATTCAACAGAAGAGAAGAAAACAAGGCACAACAAAGGTGACAATTACTTCTCAGACAAAGAAACCCCACTTTGAAGAAATTGAAGAGAGTGACTCCAGAACTGGTGTCTATGAACAAAAATAACTTTCCTTTTTTTCAAGCATAATAATTAAAGGAGAACTTTGGGCAATTTTTCAGTTTTTCGCTTTTGGCGTGAAATAGTTCCTTCGGTGGCTAAGAGAGCCTGTGCACCGACTTGGGCTAGTTTTTTGAACTCTTTCATGGAAAATAAAGGGGTGGTAGGCCGGCCTAGTTCGCACCAAATTACACGTGATGTCATTGGATCTGACCGGTTTCCTGCAGTTTTCACATAGTACATGCTCTTTCTATTGAAGCTCTCACTCCAAGAGCTTGTCCTGAAGAAGTTGGCTGCCTTTTCTTGTCATTTCTGTCTATTTTCAAATGCCAAGGACGGTTGATGTGCTGGAGGATGAAAAATAGTTTGCTATTTAATGATGGAAAATGTGTGAAACTGAGCCTTACAAGTCTGAGCCCCGAAGAGTTCTCAGGTTTTGTTGCACACTACTTGGAAGAAGTGGAAGGAGAAGGTCGTGCTGGTGATTGTCCAGAACACCGTAGCCACATACCGGTGCGGAGACAGGCGGAAAATCCTTCTGACATTGAAGACAGAGTGGGCAATTTCAGATGGTGTCACTGTGGAATTAAGTGTGGGGAAATAAAAAAAGTGATTGAGTGCTGCTGCTGTTGAATTGCAGAGGGCATACATGCCACAATGGGATGGGAAGGAAAGGAAATTATGTGCTTTACTGAGCATGAAGAGTTTGTGTCCCTGTCATGGTATTCTTTGCACATAGGCCTTGTAGTGTATCGTGAATATCAGGGATGAATGGATAAGCATAGCCACAGGTAAGAAGACCATCTGCTGTGAGGTTCACAATGCTTGCTGGAGGTTCAATCTCCTTTGCGGTTTTGGCACCACAGGTCTCCCTGTCTTGCAGTTTCATGGCGGATTCATTGATCTCTTGCTCGAGGTAATCGTCAAGTAATTCCATCATGTGTAGTTTGGGCAATCTGCGACAAGTATGCAGAGCGAGATCCATTGCTGTATTGTGGATATGAGGAGGCTGCTACTGCGGATGATTACCAGGAGGACTCAGAAGAGTTTCAGTGGCCTGGCTGAGTTACCTTTCCCATCTTTCTGTATCCCTTCACCCTTAGCTTACCTCCCTCACACCATGCCTTCCCCTCACCCTCTCTATCGCTCTCTTCCTCTCTATATCTGGCTTGTCTTTGTTTTTGAGTCATTTCTTACACTGTGACATTGATGCATTTATACATTCCTGCAAACGTTTTCATTCTGTTATGCAGCAGGTCACAACTTACAAAAGTTAACAGCTATTATAGTATGTTTCGCACATGTTGCTAGCCATCATGTAGGCATCCATAATGACACCGTGATTGTAGATTGAGTAGATTACTGATTCACTGACCTAAGCATGGACGAGGATTTGGTGTTCTTATAGTGATCACGATGTAAAACAATTGCCAAAAAAAGGTTTGTGCAAGTACAGCATGAAGATCTACATGTTGGAGATGATGCGAGAGTTTTGTTACTGGATGAATGTTTCTGTGATGAATATCCCATGCTTGTTGGGATGAAACCAGGCTCAACAGACTCTCTCCTCGCTTCGCTGTCAGAGTCTTCACTGGTAACGTATTCCTCAAACGACAACACTGAGCTGTCGGACAATGTCGACTTGGCACTCATGCAAGAGTCCTCCCCCGGAAGCTTAATTAATTATTTCACACTGCACATCCATTTCGCATATGGGCATGCAACACTGAAGACCAACATTAACAAGTTGGTGATCGCACACATCAGTCGATGGAGGGCTGGCCGTTGCTTCCACATGGCCAGAGAACATAGCGGCAAAGTCGGAGGTGATGAGCTCGTGTTGAACAGTATCAGCTGTTTGCACCTGCGACTTGCTTGCAGTGTGTAACATCACTTCCACGTCCTGCGGCCGGAGAAGGCAAAAATCACTAAGTCATGCATATCACCTCTCTTTGTTGAGATTAGTGACTGAGTTAGACTTACCTCCTGTCTTTGCCTTTTCACTATGTAGTCAGACTTTTGCCTTTTGGCAGATCCATGCCCTCCATGCTGGTGCTGCCAAAAGATTGTCAATAGCATCTGTCTTCAAGCAACACTTCTCCCCCATGGTTGGCCTTCACCGGTAAGATCGGACTTCAGACTCAGCTCAATGCAGGTCTCTTCAAAGTGGGCAGAGTGCAACCGAGCGTTTCCAGGTTCCCAAGAGTGACCTCGGCCGATTATTAATGGCCACATCTGCCAAAGCTTTGGCTCTTTTGGGAATCTATGAAATGCCCTTCCCTTGTGCATGCACTCTTGCTTTCCATAGTTGTTACAGCAGCGAGGGTCACAACAATGCACTGTAACTAATGTATAACTAGAAGATGCCTGGGCCCGATTCTCAGACAAGTTTGCAACTTCAAAAGCCTTCTTCAGAGAAGGTGAAGCCACCACACAAGCCATAAGAAACACTGGCTGCCTTGCATGTGTGGAGAAAGAAAGAAACTGTGGGAAACCGGTTGGATCCAATGACATCATGTGCAATTTGGCACGAACTAGGCCGGCCTACCACCCCTTTGTTTTCCATGAAAGAATTCAAAAAACTAGCCCAAGTCAGTGCACAGGCTCTCCTAGCCCATCGAAAGAACTATTTCACACCGAAAGCAATAAACTGAAAAATTGCCTGAAGTTCTCCTTTAACAAATTGCTGCAAACAGCCTACAGTTCATGAGATATTCTCCAAAAGAAGGTGAAACAGGCACAACTTTCCAGCAAAACAACACAGCAGTTTTGTGCACATATGGCAAGGACACAACCTATAACTTTGGCCACCATATGTCAGTGGAATGGTGTTGCAATAAATTCCACAAGGTAGAACCAATAATAGCTGTTGTTTTCCATATAGCTATAGTTGCAATTACATGTTGTGACATGAGATGGCCGCGCTGCCATTGTAGTGTTTGAAACACTTAACAATTATTGCTGATGCAATCCAGAAATGGAAGGGCTTAAACGGCAGTACTTGATAACATTTATCTTCTCCAAATATGGAAACCCTCAGTGATTGTAAAATCATCTGGCAACGCCAACCCATGCAATAGCACATGCACAAAATTTATCAATTTTTACAAGTGAAATGTGTCCATCCATCTTGTAAGTAATGAAACACAATGTGCAATATTGTGTGCTGTGATGTCCATGGGCTGTTCCATTAAATAAGCTAGTCCTGAGTTAAGTTACGCAAACATACCTGAACTGACTTTCTGATGCCAGCAATATCATGTGCTCGTGCACGCATGTTGGAAGCAATTTCTTGCAGATCATCAGGCAAACAGACAGCTGCTCTTCTTTGACCATGGTCACCTGACTGCTTGCCAACAACTTCATCCAAGTCCAGTGAGTGCATAAAACGATCCAAATCGGAATTATAAGAATCAATATCAGCACGAACTTTGCGTAGAAGCACTGCTTTCTCTTCACTGTACACACTTGCCTTCTCATGCGCACGGATGGGCACGAGCTTTGCAAATATGTCAACGCCAGCAACTGACGGGTCAGTTGGATTGAAAGGCATGGCCTTCACTAACGACACACCAACTATAGCTGGCAAAACATCAGCTTTGGGTACAAGCTCGTGGTACACTTTTTGATTGTCTTTCTTGGCCTTGTCCAGACGCTGTGTAATAATTTCTGAAGCATACTTCACTGCATCACGAGTGGTGTCATCCCCAGACTTGACCTGCTTCATTGCTTCACCCATGCGTTCATTTGCTACCTGCAACCAGGCAACCTTCTCACCATACTTCCTGTTCTCTTCACAATTCTCTGCCATGAAAAACCGAGCAAGACCACCATAATAGGCCACCTTGGCTGTTAGTGTTTTCGTCCAGCTCTTCAATCTTTTACTGCCCATCGTTGACGCCATCTTCGGATAAGCCAGCATGTCAACGGCGGTCTGAAAGTATTCAGCAATCTGCAGGCTGATCTTAGCGACCACGCCGGGATTGCGCTTATCTTTGACAGACTTGTCAAGCAAACATTCTTGGGCCTGCCCCAGCATTATACTTGTGAAGAGAACGAGAATATCTGAGTTCATATCAGCAGTGGTTGCTTCAGGGAAGTGCTCTTTCAGATAGTCAAATGCCCCAGCTGCACACTGGAAGTGGGTACAGGCCACTCGAGTTCCCTCTTCAGTGCGTCGGGAGTCATGGCCACCCAACTGGTTGTGGAGTGCGCCAAGGTTGAACAAAATTGATGCTTGCTCGTGACGAATGTCTGCAGACGTGCAGCTCTTTTCAGACAAAGCATCGGTCCAAGAAAAGGATACTGCTGCTGCTCCGCCTTCAAGCATCGGAAAGCGCGACTGAAGATATTGCAGCTGGGCATAGTAGCGCCTCAGCAAACTGCAGCCAGAATAGTCCCTGGTAGGCGCACTGGCCGACGTTCGAAGGCGCTCCAAGGCTCGAATCTCGTCCGAGTAATTGCTGGGTTCTTCATGAAATTCGTCTCGAATGTACCGTTTCACCTGAAGGCCAAACTCAGCCGGTAAGGTCTCCTTAAGGTTCACAGTTAACACGAGCGGCAGAGGACGCTCGTCCATTGCGCCTCGCCGTTGATCAACAACGGCGACTGAAACCCTAACAGCAGTGGTCTTGAGCAGTTGAGGCCCTACAGATGTCTCGATCGATCCGACTCGAACGGATTTCACATTTACGAACAGTAGACAACGCGTTATACTCAACCTCGGGGACGGGAGTGGGTATACCGCAAGTTAGGCCAAACCATCTCCTCCACTCTTCGAGTACTTCAGCTCCACTCCAGCAGGAGCAATGTTACTACACCAGTAAAAAAAACACAAACACGCAGCCGATAACCAGCCCTGTTAGCTTGCTAGCGCGCTAAACGGGATAACACGTCCTCGCAAATCCTAATACGGCTTTGTGATTGACTATGAACTGATGATGAAATACATCAGTGATCTGTGAGGTACAAACAAACTAGACCGGCTACTTTGCAGAACGTAGAATCTACCGGTCTACATGTAGAAGCTACCAGTACAAGCCAAAAAACCAGTCAGGCTGCTCATGAGCGTAGATCTGCAGGTACATCTACTGCTCAAGTTAAGTTGCAACAATAGACTCGACTCGAGTGCAACGTGACGCTGACAGGGCTCCTCAGAATCCTCACGATCACAAGTAGACTAGTTAAATTAGTACTGTAATAGTCATCAGTAAGCCATTGGATGGTGATATCATGTCACGTGCATGACTGTGACTGGTCACCGGCACCGACCGTATGCATTGTACATTGTACAACTAGACTCCGTGCACCGATATCGCTGATTGCCGCGGTCAAATCGAAGATTCTATCGACACATCAAGTAGACTGTAGACGTAGACTACAAGATGAGCCAATGAGCAGCTAGTTGGCTTTCGGTTTTGCTCGAAATGAATGTGTCCATGTCTCAACATTTCAGTGAAAAAACATGAATAGCCTGCCAGAAATGTTTGATGTTTTCACTGAGAAATCTCAAAAACTGCAAATGTTTACCCAAATATATCAGATCAGAATATTATCTGTGATTTTCAACGTCAGTGACCGATGCCCACAACTTGTATTGAGAGTCCTGCTGAAAACCCCTCTTGCTATTTACGATGTATTACCCCACGAACAATTCCCTCTCATAAGAGTCAAAATTTTTAACGATGTATGGTCAAGTTTTCAAACTGGCAGGATTCACAGTGCCAGCTATTGCCCACAGTGATTAGGCCATCATAACCAAAGTTTACTGCAACAGTAAATCCAGGGCATGTGGACGTTGGTACATGAGCTGCAGATAAATAAATCATTTATCATTTAACTCATTGAGTACTCCATGCACCTGTATAATCTTCTCAAGAAGCGGAAGAGCACACATAACCTAACAGCAAACTTGGCCGTGTTGAAAATTTGTCTGATTTAACAACTGTAAGATGCTTAAACTTACTAAGTTTGCGTTTTTCTTAATTAAATTGAGAGGACTGGTTTGACTGGGTCGTTTCATCAGTCCTTTTTGACAACTGAGTGACCATAGTGGAAATCTACCACATGCACAGAGCTGTTTTTTAATACCACTTGCTTTCAAGGGCTGAAAACAGCCAGAAACCCCAACTAATAGGCCGCTTAACAGAATCCATCTACTCATTGAGTCTGCACTCCATGAAACTTTAAATAATTTTGAACATGAGAAGGAACTCCAACCAATGAAAAAAAAGAAAGTAAGTGAAGAACCTCTTTAGAGTGCCACAAAAGGAAGCCAATGATTTGCAGCTCTCAATCTATTATAGCATTAATATTCAATTACTACTGACAGCAGTATTTGTGACAATAACAGTGTTCAGCATAGTGTCTGCTTTGATACAATTTATTATAACTGTTTAACATTTCAGATTGTGGTCACAGGCTGACTCCATTTTTGAAAATCATACCTACATTGTATATTCAATTTCTTTCTCAAGATATGTGAATCAGTAATTCCAAGATGATGGTTTCTGCAGCCAAAATATTTTGAGTGATTGAAGAGTTAACGGTAGATGTGATAGTTGCTGGTGTGCTATTGCTGTTTTCATGAACTGCCATCGATTGCAATTCCACTGACACTAACCTGCCATGAAGACAAAGAGCAAAAAAAAAAGAGAGAAATAAATATTAAGAAAAGATGTGGGAAAGGCAAGAAAGGAGAAAGAGGATGACGGGCTCAGGCCCATGGTTGCATCAACAACAGACACATGAGCAGTTTATTGCCAGCACCCTAATGAATCTGATCATGTGAATATCAATTAGTAGTGTGATGATTAATTGTTGTATTGATAATGTAGCGCGATAATGAGGTTTTGGCGATAATCATGGGCCAGCACACCTGGGCAATAGTGAACAATAGCATTTTCAACGAGTCAAAGACTTTCTTGACACTTCTTTCAAAGCGTGATTTGATTTTTTACAACTGTCTTTTGCTGTGCTGGAGCTAGCTCCTGGCTCAGGGTCCACAAAGGTGCAAGTGTCACCTTGCACAGCTGTGCAGTTTGCACAAACTTCCTGTTTTGGCATGCACAGGCAAGCATCACATGTACTGAGCACTATTGTGAGTAAAAAGCGGAGATCAATGATCATCATGCTCTGCAAATCATTTGGCCACATTCTGGAGTAAACCTAGACAGTGTACCTTGCTGTGAGTTTTTTCATGGCAGAAGATGAGTGCGAGCGAAGGATCGTCCCTCTGGTCCCTGCCAAGGACTCTCATAGCATCACATTCGGAACAATTGTTTGCTGACTATTGATAACTTGCCTTTTTGAAATCATGATGTATGCATGTGGTGATATCACGCTGCTACTCCAAATTATCGTTGAAACAATATAATCATGGCTCAAAATTGCTAAATTATCACAAGGGAAAATTTTGGTGATTCACAGCCCAAATAATAATCAATACTTTCAATGCCTAAGAAACAAACAAAGAAGAAAACCAAGGCCTGAGGGGCAAGAGCTGAGCCACAGTGGTCTTGTACCTTACTTCCACGATCACTGTCATGATCAACAAAAAATTCACTCCAAATCGGTACGTGATCAGAGACTGTGCCTCCCCACGACCAACCATTTGGGATCTTATCATGTGTTAGTCCATCGCGTACTGCACCATAACGGCGGCTGTATGCCGTGTTGAGTGTGTGAGTTGACATCCAAATGTTGTCATAGCTACGACTGCCTTCCAAGTTTTTCGGGCTAATGTTGGTGTGTACATCAGCTGGCAGAGCGTGATGATAGCCATACTTGGCCAACGCCTGAAAGCCTTGCGAGTGAAAGAGAAGCAAAATGTACAACAGCTGCTAACATCTGCTGGCAGATCACTGGCTAGCTCTAGCTCAATTGCTCTAAGTGCTGCATAAGCTTAGATCTCTGTTTGGGAGGGTCTTACCAATTGCTCCACAATACTACATATGTTATTCGAATCATGAGAAAGACGCGAAGTGAAAACTTAAGCAAGGGATGAACCACATCACATTTAAACGCTGACAACCTGTCGATATACTAACACACAGCTTTTTCTTCTGACAGAGACTGACTGCGCAAACCAAGAGACAACATGCAACACTTCATACTGCACAAGTGAACATTTTAAAGCTTGCAGTCTGACCAATCACAGTGGTTACTAAGCAACAAAGGTGATGCTGATTTTGAGCCACCGACAGGTAATCATGATCATGCAGTACAATTATAGTCACTGGCTATGGACCAAAATTGAGCAGGTGAGTGTATTAATTGTTATAGCCGCACACCATCACAACACCAAGCTTCTGAAGCAAATCTCTGCCATTAGTTGAATGGTAAGGTAAGCTTAAACGTTTCACTTGCCATCATCTCCAGGTTGTAAGTTGAAGTCTCCAAGCATCAGAACATCTTTCTCACCTGACAGTGATAAAACAAAAAGACATCCCATAGACTTGCCCTGAGGCCACACTTACTCACCATACTTGAGCAGCTGTTTAAAGCTCCCCAGATTTAAGGAAGGAAATTTAACACAGATGCAAATATCGCCGTTGATTATCACTATATGATATGAACAACAGTTGCAGGCCAGTGAATCAGATAAATACTTAAGTTCTACAGTACTGGTTTGCCTTTTTACCTCACCTTATCAACATGACATACTAGGGTATGACTTTATATACAGTGGTTAGTGCAGCTCTGATATCTCTTAACATTTTGAATCAGGTCAAAGACCTATAGTAAAGTCAAACTGCATTATGAACTACAGGCCACTCATATAATCCCTGTCATCAATTCAAATCCATCTAAAGTGGCTCAATCCAGTTATGACACCACTATGGCAAGACCTGTACATATACTATGATGCTATGCAGGTTCTGCCATAGTGATGTCACAACTGTGTTGAGCCACCTTAATTGCAATGAAAAAATGTGCACCATGATTACAGTGGCAATTAAAACACTTCAAAGATGAGACAGCATGCTTTGTGAGACCCATGGCAAAAGTAAGTTTAGCCTCGCACTGAATGCAATGTTAACCTGCTAAGTTGCATACATGGTAGGACCGGATATGAGAGAACCAAGTTTGACATTCGTGTTATATCTGTCCCTTTGGCTTACCAGGTAAATGATCATGGATAGCCTCAATCAAGTCAGGAAGTCGTCCAACTTCGGCCTGATCAAAGGCAAAACAGTTTGCTGATAACAATGAGGTCATGCAAAATTGATGAACTGCTCAAAAGAACAGAAATTGAACATCATAAACACTGACCAACAGTTTACTTCGGTCTTCATCTTGCAAACCAGCCGCCTTAAGATGGACACTGACAGCCACAAAGTCAAACTGGCCGGCCTGGCAACCAGCAACAAAAAAACCTTGAAGCAAATGAGAACAAACCATTGTTGGAGAAGTGACAAGAAGCATTTAGTTGAAAGAGGGGAATGTGAATGGACACAAAACAACAGGATACTTATTAAAGACAAAAAAGCATCCAAAACTACAATCAAGTTTACAGGAGCATGGACAATGATAAGGAAATGCTCAGGTGTTCATCAAGCCAGTGAAGAATTTAGACATAGATTGACTGATCAATATCACAGATCATTATTGAAAAAAGGCTCTGGTAAAAAATGATGATTCCTGTCCGACAGAACAGAACATTTTGTGCCTGCAAGCAAACATTTCTTTATTATTGAGAAGGTTTAAAATGTTGATCAAAAATGATTCTGACCTTGAAGAAACCAAGAAATGGTCGGCGCACAAATGGCGACTTGCCCGTCTTGGTTAATTTGTCCAACAAACTGCTGCTCTTAAGGGAAATCCCCTTTGACGCATCCCACAGAAAGCCATTGTATTCAGAGCCCTGCCAGAGCACATCGATGACAACACATCTGGACAGCTGAGACAAAAAAAGGCTAAGCAAAACTGTTCTAACTATTAGGCCAAAAAGTCACAGCACAAGCAGCATGTGATTCTATTTTATAAGCTCAAGGCAGAATAATTCAACAAAAGGGTAAATTCTACTCATCAAATAGATCACGCACAATGGGACCCTGTTTCACTGGTTCCTATTTATACAGATAGCTCAGTATCAGCATAATACAATTTACTGGTCAGAAACGGACACACCTTGACACGCATGCTTTTCATTTATCCAGTACCCCACCAATCCAGACATTTTTCACACGCAATAAATGTGTGTGATTAAGTGTGGTCTTACTGTATCTTGAAACATGCGCTCAACAGATATATTTTAACAGTCACTATCTGCGAAAAGATAGAGCCTCACTTTATACATACGACCAGCAGATGGTGATGTGACACACTGCCAATCCTGGCGCTGTCCGCTGTATTTCTTGACTTCTGGCAGGGTTGGACTGTTAAGCTCATCACAAATCTGTATCAAGTGCGTGCAGTTTTGTCAGACTGAGCCAATTTAAACCATCAAAATTCAATCAAACAGACAACAACTTACTTTTTGAAGGGCTTCTTCGTCTGCCAACTCTTGCACTACGACAATGCTCAAACTGTTATACAGATTCAGAAAAAAATGGAACAAGCACTTCAAATCTGCAAAAAAACATATATTTTATTATATTTATCAACACAACTTTAAGATAGAATTAGATATCCTAAATATCTCGATTTGGTATTTGCATGGTATTCAGAAGTCATGGGTCTGAAAACAAACCCAAGGCAAACATTTGTGCGCTGGCAGGATTAAAGGTTTTTAAGAAATGCCATGAAAACCATCTAACAAAAACTACCAGAGCCAGCCTTGACAAAGGAAGATACATCACTTCACATGCAATCATAAAAAAAAAATACAATAGCATGAGGGCTCATGCACTCTTCATTTCAGTGTATACTCACATATGTTTCAAAATTGTACAACAGACCACCTCCTTCACACCGACATTGTCAGCCTTCTCCACACTAAACTGCTGTAAGTTCCACGTAGCCACTCGAACAACATCACGACCATTAAACATTAAAAATGTGGTCGTTGTTTTGTGTTTCCTGGCAGGAGGCTTGTCACCACCCTTGCCTTCTTCACTAGAACCTCTCACTATTTTTGAGGCTGCTCCACCATGAACCATCACTCTGCTTTGCAATCCGTCTAGCTTAGCACGTCCAATGCCACTGACTCTTAATAGGTCATCCACAGAGCTGAATGGACCATTTGTCTCACGATCTTCAGCAATCTTCAGGGCAAGACTTTTGCCAACACCAGGCAAAGTTTGAAGTTGCTCAGATGTTGCAGAATTGATATCAACAAACTCGCTTTCTGCTTTTCCTGCAAATGACAACATTACATGTCTTGACTCGAGTTTATCTCCAATTATAGAAAACTGTGAAGTGTCCCTGAATGTGTTTACTCCTCTGCCACCAGACAGCAGTGAGTAATTCAAAAACACATGGGGCAGAAATTAACCATCAGAAAATTGTCACTAGCATGTATCAGCAATGTTAATGGAAGAGGTGGAGTCACCATTGCTTTTTGCATAAAATGGCACAGTCTGAGAAGGGATATTTAAGAAATCACTACTGAGCACGACATCACCATATCTACCAGGGATGATATTGTCAAAGGCAATTGCTATGGCAACCACAAGTGGCAGTCTTTGCGGTGCATGTTCTCCTGTATCCAAACACTGGTGATTGAGATCTGTGCATCTTTCTGTGTTGCTTCACTTCAAAAAAATCCTGGGCGACAGTAAGGAGTCTCTCAAATTACCACTGCAAATCATTTTCACAAGCCAGCAATTTCATAATTTTCTTTATTTTTGGAGTATTGGCAGACAAGCCTTTTATTGTCATCAAGAATTACTTCCCATCAATGCAAAATTGTATCCTTCTAGCCTACTGTCTTGTACTATGTACAGTCTTGAAAAAAAGTAAGCTTTTCATTCTTGTAAATCTGCCGGTCTTACAAATAGTAAGAAAACAAAACAGCACCAATATTTAAGATTTACATTTCTATGTATTTTTGTTTTGTTTTGAGCAACTGCGTCACAGGCATTTTATTTTTGTAAAATAATGCAATCCCACTAGTGCAAAGTTGTACATGTAGTGTACTATTAATTTTATAATCTGAAGGTTTTCACACACCTGGAATAGAGTTTTTTGTCGTAAGATGACACCCTGACAAATTATTAGGAAAATTGCTGAGCTAGTAAAATTAATGCCAAATAACACATAGCTGAAAGTCGTGCAACTGGTATGAATATAATAGAACGGCTCGAGAGCTTCCACAAAGAGGGTTCCTTATCCCTTATTCCTTTATATCTCACTGATGGCAACTTAATGCCAATAAGAGAGGACTTCAACTAATATAGATAACAAAGGGCGAGGGTGCAATTAA